>APFE031651254.1:194166-211226 GCA_000404065.3 Pinus taeda
TTGGATATGGAGTATGTTGTCTATTACATTAGGTTGGAGGGTGTCTCTAACACAATATATCAAATTCATATATAAGATATATATTTAGAAATTAGGTATGGAGTTGTCCTAAAATTGGCAAAACTATGGGTTGTCAAAACCTAAGACCCAAAACTAGGAAAGATGAATTAATTGTTTTATCTCACTTTTATTTTAATTATTAATTTTATTTTATTTTTATGTATTTTGATCAAGTCAAAATGTTTACAGTACATGACATTGCAAAACTCTACCACATTGGGTTGGAACTCTCAATGCAATAAATCAAATTCATATATAAATATATATTTATAAATTAGGTATGGAGTATGCCCTAAAATCACTTTTACTTGGTTATATTCCTCTAAGGAAACAGGTTAATAGTCCAAGACCTAGAGGTATCTAACAATGAAAGTTTGTCCCTTTATGGACCATCAATAAGTAATTTCAACTGGCATGGTTTTCCTTGAATAACAATGATGAGTTACCGACCTAGAGGTATCTAACAGTGAAAGTTTGTCCCCTTATGGACCATAAATAAGTAATTTCAACTGGAGTGGTTTTCCTTGAATAACAATGATGAGTTACGATGCATTTCAGGATAACTGTGGCTATTAATTTGACCATTAAATTATAATAAGTTTTTTCACTATTTAAAATATATAAAATTTATCAATACTTATATAAAAACAAGAAATTATAAAATAAAATAAAATGGTAGAACCATCTAATATTTTGAAGAACTTGTTTTTATGAAAATAGTAATTATAATGATCATCATCATCATTAACGTCCACTGAGACCAAACTTTGGTCTATCAAACCTAAAGAAACGAATTATTTAGTTCGATTTAAGATTTTATTCATGTGCTCAAAAAGCTTAGAGAGAAGCATCGTAAAAGACTAGGAAAGCCAGTATTGCAACAAAGTTTATTTAGTTCGATTTAAGATTTTATTCATGTGCTCAAAAAGCTTAGAGAGAAGCATCGTAAAAGACTAGGAAAGCCAGTGTTGCAACAAAGATTATGAAACTGAGATCTAATGTGGTTGTACGTGGGGCACTCTAAGAGGAAGTGATTTTCATCTTTGATATTCATATTGTCATAGAGATAGCAGATCCTTTTCATCCATGGTGTTTTAGGAATTGCCCGACGACTCATTTCACTATGGAACTCATAAGAATTAGTTCTAATCTTGGCTATTTGGAATTGAGTTTAATCCATGCAATGATTTTTTTTATTTTGATTGTTTAAATTTTTTAAAATATAAATTATATTTTATTAAAATAATATTAAAAATTTAATTATTATTTTTTTTTTGAGGTAAAAGAATGTACTGTTTTTTGAATTATCTTTAAATTAAAAAATTAGTTAGTATATATGATATTCTTAATTGGTTTATCTATTTTTTAAGAAAAAATATTTAAAAATAAAAAGTTTATTTAAATTATTCTATAGTGTTTAAAATTATAAAAGAAGTGTGTTGGGATTATTAGATTGTCAATTATATTAAATAGGAAGTTCAATTTTTTAAAAATGTTGATTTTAATAATGGTCAAATCTTCATTTTAATTCAATGAAGAAAAAATTTGACATTTTATATTACAGTTTATTATCTAATTATAATAATTTCAATTTTATTATTTTTATTATTTTGTAATATTTTAATATCACATGTAAATCAATATTTTAACATTATAATATTTTGTAGAATGCATTTTTTATTCCTACCAGGTTCAATAATTAAAATTAGATATATTTTGTAATAATGCAGATGAAAGGAGCTTAATGGCGGGGGTGGTGTGGTCACCCCCTCGCATGCAACTACAATTTAATCCATGTATAATGCAATCAACATGGGGAGATGTCAAGTGAGGAAGGAAAGGAGTCTGGCAGTCATCCAAGTTGGCAGAGGTTTCATTCTCTATCACAAGAGGGTTTGAAGGAACGAATCTCACAAAGAAACTACAATCTCTGGAGGGAATCTTTTGCAAGGATTATTGAGCCCATTGGCTCGAAGCTTGCATGGAGGGCTGACTAGAGGAAACAGTTGCAGCATTGGACAAGTGACGTAGAGAACGAGGGACGAGAAGGCTTTCTTAGTCGAGTTGAGTCTATAAACCTGGTCATGGCCAAATTGAAACAATGTGAATCTCAGTTGACCATGAAGAAAAGGAGCTTGCTCAACATTGTTAGGTACCCCTAAACATTCAAAATTTTCCTCTTAACTTTAGCTATTATTTTCTTGGGAAATTTTCCACTGCATTGAGTCCTTCCCTATTGCAAGATAATTTGTATGTATATATTGTGCATGCATTAAAAACCATTGATTATCCCCCTAGGTGTGTAGCCCTATCCCAAGGGTTGTCGTTTCGTGACATTGCATTGGATCTATCTGTGTTGTGTGGGTTCCCTCTGTGTTGTTGCATTGGTTTATAAATTTCATGTTTATAGAATGTTAAAGATAAGGGTGGGTGACACTTTGTTGTTTATGTCCAACTTGGGTGGTTATTGAATCACAGACTCACTGAAATTGATGGAAATTGGGAACAAAGCATCCCTGAATTGGTTATGTGTGTTTTTGTACCTTAGCTTGAGTTTGTTTTTTCTTGAAGGGTCTACAATTAGGAGTATAAAATTTCACAGGGCTAATAATTGCACCCTCTCTGCCCCGAGATGGGCATCCAAGAGCCTTATTTTTGGGTGTTACTATAATCAATTGAGTATGGAAAGATAGAGAATGTGTAGTAGGCATCAGGTAGGGGGTCGCGAACCACAAGGGCACAATAGATCCCATCAACAAGCTAAAAGCTTCCATGCAGTGGTCCCTCTAGATACTCAAAATGAAATTTGGAACTTGGAGTCTTGTGTTGTTAATGAGCATCATGTCTTTTTTGAGTCATAAATCATGGTGATATAGCCACGTGGATTCTTGGCCCAGGGAACGCCCAAGGATGAAGGAAACATTATTCTGGAGCACCTACTCTTTATTGGAAAAAGGAGACCCTATTGAGCAGGATTTGAATGGACAAGCAAGCTGAGAGATACAATGTAGTCATAGCTTAGAGGATGTTAAAAGATACCAAAACTATCGCCTAAAGAGAATTGAAGATAGGCTTGCCCATATTGAACTCCACCTTTAGTGTAAACTAGCTTCTCATAATCCTCTAGGATCAAGTGCTATGGCTACTGCTCTTGCTACCTCTTTAGATACTTTAATCAACGTGATTAGCTTCAGTTTTTACTTGTACAATTCATCCATAGATAGTTTAGTCATGTTAGAGGAACTGATACTTCTTGAATTCTGGACTAATTACTCCATTGTAGGTGGTCAAAAACATATAGTTTCTCACTGGGTGGATTGAGACCATCTATAGGAAGACATATGACCTAATGAAGCACGATGGTTGGATGTGGTTTGCATGATTTTTTAATGTAATACAACTTAAACAAAATAATAATAATAATAAATAAATAAATAAATAAATAATAATAATTGCAATATCATAAATTGAGCATACATATCATATCAAGTGGCCTCCTTATTCGCCTGGCCTACCACAAATGAAACTGGACCAATAACAGTGGAGGTGTTGTATCAATTATTTGTTTATCAAAATGAGGAAAAATAATCCCACTATCTGAGCATCCCTACACCAACACTGATATCTGGCACCATTTTTAAAACCATTACATATAGTATGTTGGGTAATACTAGCATATCACAGGTATAAATTATGCAAAATATAAATAAATATATATATATATATTATATATATTTATATTATATTATATATTTATATTATGATAATTATATAATATTAAACGGTAAAACAAAAAACATTTACATGCATCATCCATCAGAGAACATTGTCGGAGCTGGATCATGTGCACTTATGCTTACTTAAGAGTGATGTCCACACTAAAGATGCCTCTTAATGTGGGCCAGTCAACCATTTGACCAGACAAGAGTGTTAGCGTCTTTGAATTTGTTGGATGTCGTTGATGAGTTCTATAATTTCATTGTGGTGCTCATGTTTCTCTTTGAGGACATGGCCCAATAGAGTTTTCATTTTCCAGTGAAGGGCGATGGAATAAATATACTTGCTTCTATGCCCCCTAGTATGGCTAGGGTCAGGGACCTAGCCTGAGACTTCAACTTTATTTTCAAAGTTTGGATGACCCTGTCGTTTTCTTGTTGCCAAGGCTTCAAGATGTTGGATTTTTTCTTAAACTTCATGAGGGATGGAAAAAAGGTAAATTTTAGTAGTTGACTAAGCTTGGGACTAAGCTCTCAGTTTTCCTGAAGAACCCCAAACCCTAAACATGTGCCTTGGCTTTACGCCTAGAAAGGACCAAAACCTTGCTTTGGGGTCAAAGTAGGGCAGACCAAAGGAGAAAGAACAAAGACCGAGTTAACCAAAGGGGAGGATAACAAAATAAATTGGATAAGTGAAAGCAGAGAGAAAGAGCTTTGGGTGAAGGGGAGAGCCAAAGTGATAGAAGCAGTAGCAATAACCATATAGAATTTAATCTTGGCAATGCAACTGAGAATCCCAGGCTTGAGAATTAAAAACACAAAATTAAACAGACAATGCTAGTAAGAGGTGATGACCAAAAAATATTTTACCAACTTGTGAACCACGTGCTCACTCTAGTCACTATCTATTAATTCTTGGTGTTGACTTCCTCGCTGAATTTCACTCAATCTCCTCATGCACCTAAGAGATCATGAACGAGTAGTGACTTATCCAAGCAATATTGTGTAATGAGAAATATGGAGGTCTGGGCCAAGAGGCCCCTAGCCTTATTTCACTAAAGTGTCGAGTAACTAGACACTGAGGAGAGAAAATCCCACCTATAGCCTAGCGAAAACGTGAAAGCCAGAGCAAAGTAAAAAGACACAAAAATCACAAAAAAGTAAAAAGACACAAAAATCACAAAGTTACCATATTAATTTGTTGTATTGTCATGACTCATAACATGTATTATTGCATAGAGAGAGTTGGTCAAGTCATCCCCTCTTTAATAATGCTTTGAGAAATGGTGAGTCTTTTCTCCTGTATTGATTCTCTTTTCAACAACCCATCATAATATAAAATTTTATTTTAATTCCATTAAATTAAATATAACTTTACCATAATTTAACAAAATTTTATTTTATTTTTTAACCTTTTTCCTTTTAATTATTGTAAAAAAAATACTTATAAAATATTTAGTAGAAGTTCAAGCGTGTTTAAGTCTCCACTTTTTCTTTTTATTTAAATATTATTATTAATATATTAAATCATTTATCATTAATGTATTGAATAAAGTAAAAAAATATATTAGTTTTTATCAAATAAAAGAATTTAAAAATAAAATGCAAACCGTTATAATATTAATTGTAATAATTAATATTGATGAAATTATAAGTGTGGTAGGTTTTTTTGGTCAAGGAAAAATTATAAAACTATTTTATGTTTGGGGTTGAAAATTTGGGTGGTTGGCTTTCATGAAAAACATAACAAAATGAAAAATATTTTAAAAAATCAAAGCTCTTTTTCCCAAATTTCATGACAAGTTGTTTCATGTTTTCTCGTTTTCTCACGGAATAATTAAGAAGCAAACAAATTGGCCAACAAAGGGGTTTATTTGAAAAAGTCAATATGCCCTGTAATGTTTCCTAGTCTTTTTAAAGGGTTTGTTAGTTAAATTTAGTAAAATTCTTGATAAATTCAGTAAATTTTTGATGTTTTTTTTTGGATGTGTATGCTTTTTAAAGGGTTTGTTAGTTAAATTTAGTAAAATTCTTGATAAATTTAGTAAATTTTTTGCTTTTTTTTTGGAATGTGTATGCTTTTAGATATAATAGGTATACTTTAGAGATAATATGATTTTTTTAAGAGTATTTACCACTTAAAAATTTTATTTTAATTAGTTTGTAATTTAGTTCTTACTCCATTTTGATGTATTATTCCTCTCTAAACATAATAAAAAAACTAAGATAATTTTTTCATTTGAGTTATATGTATATTTATTTATAAATAATAATGATGTTATTAAATAAATAAATAAAAAATAAATTATATGATTTGTTTTAATGAGTTAAAAGGTATGTCAACATTGTAACAAATGTTTTGAAAGTGCAGTTTAATATAAATATTGTAACAAATATTTTGAAATTGTAATTTAATAGAAGAGCATATATAACATTTTAAAAGAACATGTTTTTTATATTCACATTTAACCTTTTTAGTTTTATAAAGATGAGAAACTCTTTCTAAACATAACTAAAACTTCCAAAACCATATTAAATATGGAGCACATGAAAACTTGTTTGTTTTTGTTTTTGTTTTTTTTTTTTTTGTTTTTTGTTAAAATGTTTATTTTTTTCATTACAATAATCAAAACAAATATATCTTTTCGATCTTATAAAACAAGGGGATCACTTTCTCTTTTTTTTCTTTATAGGATTAACTAAAATTTCCTGTGTTTTCTATTTTTTAATTATACCGCAATTTTTCCTTAAATTTAAACGTAATAATATTTGTAATATTGTCATGTAACATTTTTTTTTCTCACCCTTCTCTAGTTAGAAAGTAAATTTTACTATGATTTAAAGTAACATAGATCCATGTTAACTTCATATCTACCAAATATCTAGAGATATCAAATCTCTCAAAATGAAAACTTTTTTTTTAATACAAAACTAAAGGAAATGTTTGCACCTAAAAATGTTGAATTCCTCTAAACACTTAGATCCCAAGTTAAGATGGATCTAAACTTGTTCTTTACAATGTTATTTATATTAATACAAATTTCACATGTGTGTATATTAAAGTACTCTTATTTTTATTTCTATTAAAACTCTTATAATACCTATAATTGCACACATATGCTTTATTCATTTTTCATTGACATGTTTTATAACCAACATAGATCCATCTTAATTTTGGATATACCAAGAGCCGAGAGGGATAAAATTTCTCAAGATGCAAACTTGTGTTTGGTGCAAAACTTGAGGAAATGTTTGTGACAGTCAGAGGACATAGGACAATGCAGCCATGACTGCTAAATTAAACAAACAAATCTCAATATAGGTTGGGATGTCCAACTTTGTATGAGCAATAATACTTATACAAAATTTGAGTTGGTTACATAGATTAGTTTTCCCTCTTTGAGTTTCGATGAATCCAGATAGTGCTGCCCCTTTAAACATTGGTGAGTTGAGTCGGTGGATGCAATGGAAGCGGTTTGGCAGTGAGAATGATTATGTGTATAACATTCTCCCCCTTAATTATCTCACCAAAAAAGGTTTTGATGAGGGTTTTGTAAATATGTTTGCAAATTGGTATTCTGATCTGCACAACTCCAAAAGCATTGTCTTGAGTTGTTATTATCTTCCCTTTGGGCTTTCTTCGCAATGGTTGTTCTCCTTTTGTCTATTGTACCTGCATACAATTGATTGTTGATGTCCATGTAAGAATAAATCCATCTACTGAGGCATATGGGTACCATCTGTTGTACTCGTTAGTTCTTAAAGAATCTTTTTCACCTACATGGTTTGTGAAATTTCCACAAATGCAAGAAACTAGATATTTATCTTCTAACTATTATAATTTATTTTTCTTTTGTAATTAAATTTACAATAGATAATGATAAATTCATTATTCAATCTTCACAATTAAAAATTGTTGCGAAATATAAAAATGGAACTAAGAAATATGCACACACGCTTAAAAATATGACACCATTATTTTTGGACAATTGTCCTTGGAAAAATCTTGAAAGGAAGATCAGTGCAACAGATGAGGGTTTTATTATTATGTTCAACAATTTGATAAATATTACAACTAGTTTTCAACCTAGAAAACCTTTAATAAATATTGATCTCAACTGGAAAAATAATCTGGAGACTAATTATCTCTGTCTAGAACTCGATCTGGCCTTCTCCCGCCACTCACACTTCCTCATGTTATTCACACATATGCTCAAAATTGTGCATTAATGGCTCTAGTAAATTCACACAACCCCTGAGAATGGCTCCCTGCAAGTCATTATTCCTCTTGTAGATGCTAGACCCACTATTATTTTGGCCTCCCCTTTCCGGTCACCCGAACACTAGAAAATACTAAGGAAATCTCCTCCTTAATCTTTCTCCCAAATCTTTGTTGAAACCCTTGCCTCGGATGCTTCCTTAGCTTCAATTGCGCCCTTGCTGAATACCTGCAATTGGGTAGTCGAACTACTCAACTCACAACAGATGTCTTCTCCAAACCCTCTGACCTGCTCTTATAATCTCTCATTGGAGTCTCAATGGCCATAATCACATCTAAACCGATGACTAAGATCATCTTAACTTCATCAATAGAAATATTTAAAGAACAATTGATCTCCCTTAATTAATTCACTTTAATTAACCAAATTTCCTAAGTTATTATTAGGAAATATTTTAATTATGGTTAATTAATGTAATTAAGGTGTCTCCAAGTCTTTTCCCATGAAACCTTTTACGAGTTTTGGAGATCTCGCGTTCCTTAGCCTCTTAGACATCATAGAGACTATAACACATGTCTCTTGCTACTCAAAAAACTTAACATTTTTCATCAATCATGTTAAACTTTCTCTGACTTGGTCCCTTACATTCTTACTCCATCTCACATTTTAACTTCTTTGATTACGTATCCATCTTAGATACGAGTACACCTACCACCCTCGTATTTACCTAGCCGTTAATTCTACAACTTGATGTCACATCCTCTCTACTTAAGAGGGATACACACTACATGTCTAACTCAACAATTACACATCAAGCTTAGATACGAGTACACCTATCATGCCCGTATCTACCTAGTGGTTAATTCCACGAATTGATGTCACATCCTCTCTCTACCTAAGAGGGATAAACACTACATGCCTGACTCAACAAGGCTTACAACACAAATGGGGAAATCAACATTTGAGTGCCGGGTACAACCAATCATGCACCTCTTACAACAAAAATGCCTCATTACTACAGTCTCAATTCATGTACAATAAGGATTAATAATATTTTTATGTGACAATTATCTACCCAAACATATAAGCTCATTTACACTTCATCACAATGCATTATTGTCTACTTTACCTCATCTTTGAAATTATGCACACTAATGGTACTTTCATGAACCTTCTTTGTCTTCACTATCCTCTGTAATTATTCACACCATAGGCATCTTTAGCATATTGGTTCAATCTTTGTCGTGGCTCCAATGATTGTCTTAGATCTTCATAATTCCTTGTCATTTGTTAGAGTAACAAATTCTAACAAAATAACTTCATATTGAGGTAGCTAATCTCAATATGTACATTAATTTTTAGCTCCATGACTTAAATTTTAACTCCAAGACTTACAAGAATACATTTAAATATCACCATGATCCAAAATTCCCCTAATATAAATAGCTATGCCCATGCTTACCATCATAATTTTACATCAAAATTGCAACAAATTGGTGTTGATCTTCTTCTTGGTGTCAAATCCATGCATTAAATTTCCCACTGGCACATGCGGTCTAGCTCTGTACCAAACTCACATGCATTATACTTCGAGATCCTTATTTCCAAAGAAACCCCTCAACCAACCATTTCATTGAAGCCTCTACGATCATTACCACATACAAGTGTACAAATCTGGCCATCTCACGAACAAATTCTTTTAGTTGCGGTGATACAACATCTTAGCGCTCTTTATCAACAAACAAGGGAATTACCTCCTTCATGTCTGAGTGGTTTATGGAAGCTTTGGGCCAAATGAATAGTGGCAACCCTATTCCAAGTCAATGATAATCAAGGATGTACGAATCACTCAAACCATCCAAATTACATTGTCATTGATAATAAAAAAAACAACAATACATGGCTTCCAAAATTCAAACCAAATGAAGGCATTTTAATATGGTATTGACTAGGAGTGTTGTTGTACATAAACAAAGTTCTTTTTCTTGGATGCGCTACATATAATCACCAATTCTAATGAGCTCTAATATTTGAAGCTCCAACTCCTTACAATGACCAACACCCATGGTTCTTCACTCGCAGTCTAACTTCTCTTATATATCTGGTAACAAACAACTGATTAAATAGCTTCTTCTCTACTCATATAACCAACTAGGAAACACAATTTTTTACTCTCATTACAACTCCAATTCACATCTCCAGTCCACACATTGCTCAATCCAATGTTGATTGCTTCTCACACTTTCTTGGTTGGTCCAACTCTAGAATTGCTCTACGCTACAAGTTGTTTAATACCACGACTATCAATTCCAAACTCTGCAAGACTTCACACTACACATCTTTGCCCTCCACTCAAACCTTCACGTTATAAGTCAGCGCTACAAGCTACTCTACTCATCCCTAGCCCTCCCATGACGGAGTAAGCCCAGGGCTAACTCTATCCCTAGCCCTCCCATGATGGAGTAAGCCCAGGGCTAACTCTGATACCAATTGGCAGTCAGAGGACACATCACAATGTAGCTACAACTGCTAAATTAAACAAACAAATCTAAATACAAATTGGGATCTCCAACTTTATCTCAACACTTATGTTTATATAAAAAATTGAGTCAATTACATAGATTAGTTTACTTCTTCGACTTTTGATGAGTCCATAAAATGTTGCCCTTTCGAACATTGGTGAGTTGAGGTAGTGGACATAGTGGAAGCGGTGAGGCGGTGAGATAATTACATGCCTAATAATTTGCACCTTGAGAGATTGATTCCTCTCATTGCTTGATAGATCCTTACTTAAGATGTATAGTTCTTAATCATATTATGCATCTTATATATATTTTACATCACTATATATAAAAGTATTATCATTTTAAACTGTATTAAAACCTTAATTTAATCTATATGAAATATCCACATAATATTTTTAGTAGCAGTGAGGATAGAGACTTTAGATATATCTCAAAAGTAATTATAAACTTTTTGCTTTTAGATTTAATTTAAAAAAAACGTTATAAAATAAAGTATTCATAAAAGATTTTGATTGTGAAATGAGTTATGGTTTTTGGGCATGTGTTATTGTAACAAAGCCTATTTACAAGTTAATGATATCCATGGTAAAGTAAGCATGAATATCCATGGTTAAGAATATTGTTATATTGTAAGAATTAAGTTTTTCTGTGCTTATTAGTTAAATTTAAACATGGTTAAAGAAATTATTTTAATTTATATGATAAAATGGATCTTAATTTATAGTTTTTTTTTTTTTCCAGAGAAAAAAACGGTAACTTTTTATTAATAATGTAATAGAAAAAGTTACACCACTTAATCGAGTAAAACTCAGCTCAAGACGCCAAACTAGGCTCAACAAGCTTTACACAGAAAACGCAGCGCTAGAGGACTAACGTGCTCAAAGAAAAGAGAGATAAAAGAATGAAGGAGGCGAGAGAAAAAGAGGAAAGGAGAGGGGGCAGAAACAGGCCCACATCAGAATTTCCTCCCCTTTTTCTTTTCGACTTTACGCCACTCTCCCAGAGAGGGTTCGGTCGGAACTATGACTATTTGTGTTTCTGAATTCTGGATGCCAGGTTCTTTGTCCGAATCTGAACTATCAGAGAGGTGCTGCCGTTTGAGACTTCCAAGAGCGGGATCCGTGCCTGTCTGAGCTTCCTTGTTTTCTGATGAAAGTCCCTTCTGATTTTCCATTTCTTGTGATACCGTGGTCTTATCTGCTGGGATCTCTTCCTCTGCTGCTTCTGATTCTTCGTCCTCTGAATCCGGGGGTGAAAAATGCCAACCTTTCTTCTGTTTCCCTTTCTGTTTCTTTTTATTTTTTACTTCGGGACATGTGCTTTGTAAATGTCCTGTCTGCCTACAGATCCTACATCTGAAGGCTGTGTTTTCATAATCTAGGACTTGTAACCCGTTCTGTTGTTTGTAGATCAGCATTATATTATCCGGCAAACCTTTGCTTAGATCTACTTCCACACAGATACGTGCAAAGGTGTAGATTCTTTCATCGATTCTTTCCAAATCTGTTTTGATATATTTCCCTATGCTGTTTCCAATACCTTCCAACACATGATCATTCCAGAAATGAAGAGGAAGATTGTATAATCTGACCCATACTGGCATTTTGGTTACAATCATTGTATTTGGATCAAAATCTGGAAACCATGGGGTCACAAACAACCCCGTTGATCCCCAAAACCATGGCCCATCTCTGATTACTGTATCTCTGGCTTCCTGAGATGAAAATTTTACTATAAAGAACCCCTTTGAACATAGATGAATGTCACAATCCATGGTCCAACTGGTGAATATCCAATGAAACAGATCCATAGGTTTTGGCCAGAAACTGTTAAAACGGCAAATGAGAGCCTGAGTTTCATAAGAGTTAACGAAATCATCGAGTCCTGACGAATCTAGATTTAAAGCTGGGGTATGCTCAGCCTGATCTACTATGTATGGCTTGGGCATGTGGCCGCCTTGTTCGAAAGAGGGTCCTGGAGCCCTGTTGCCCTGTAAAATATTTTTGTAAGATAAACCTCCCTTTGGTTGGTGCTGGGCTGCTGTTTTTTTTCCTTTTTCTCCCCCTGAGGAGCTTGTCTGTCCCTGTGGCAAGACCCCTCCTCTCAGTCTGAGGTTTAATATGATTGTTGATCCTGGACTAATCCCATAATTTTCCAGTGATCTGTCATCCTGAAGGGACCGCCCACCACTGACGAGGTGTTGAAACTGAACTGGGAAACCCATTTCTGCCCAGATTTGTTTTTTCAGCTGCAAAGGGGAGTCTCCTGCATAAACAAATACTAATCGGGTATTCCCCTGAGGGGGTTTTATTAAAATCTGAAAACAGGGGTTCGATACCTGTTCTGGCTGAGAACATTGATGAACTTCACCGATGAAAGGATCTTTGAAGCACTGCGAAGCCAGATCGCAGCTCCCTTCCCTTTCTGGAACCGCCGTTTTTTCTTTTTCAGTTTTTCCTGGGGCTGTCAATCGGGCCCTCAACGGATCGAGATGGATCATCGGACCTGTTATCCTTCGCACACCGAGGGCGCATGCATGGATTTCAAGACTGAGGAGAACGTGTTCCAGTGTTTGCATGCATGGTCTTCCAAGATACAATGAAGAAGTGGGTCTGTGGTAATTTTCGTTGGCGGTCTTCTCCACCTCGGATCCGGTCCAGGGACCATAGGGACCGTCTGGGGCAATAGACAGTGTGGGCAGAAAGACAAACCCTCTACTATAACTCTGCCCTTCAAGTAATGGCGACCGGATCTGTAGCAAGGAGCCTCCATTTGGCCGTGTGAACGCCACCACACATCCCCAGCAAAAAGAAGGAACACCCTTGCCATTGAATGGCGATTCTGGACTTGTTTGACTGCTCCTCAACCATCCAAGAGCTGGAGGAGATCGGCCGGAGCCGCGCAGCGTCCGACCGCTTATAGAGGACCACTTCCTTGAAGGAAAGTTTCGCCCCCGCTCCCATTCTTTACGGAACCAGACTAAGATACCTTTACCATTCGTTGGATCTTCTTCACGCCATGGGGAAACATCTTGGATGCAGGAAAACTCTAACTGAACCCATAACTGGTCACAGATTTGCGAGAGATTTGGGGCTATGTCGGCGCAAAACCAGTGGTCTGTAACCCTAGATTCACATTCGAAGCCCGCCGCGCCTGCTCTCGCTTTAGCCATCGTGTCCAATTTTAGTTCATGTTACTCTTAATTTATAGTTACTATTTATATGTTATATATTTTAATGTGATATTGATATTATAATTTTCTTTTATCTAAAAAATGTTCATAATTTTATTAATGGAAATAAAGTTATAATATAACAAATTGAATTTTTATTATGTTTATTATTTTTAACATTTTACTATTAATTGAGCCAACATTTAAATGTTTACACTCATTTAGGGACGCTACAACATTTCCCCATATAGGGATCTCTATTACTTTAAATATTTTATTATTTTTTAATTGAGTGGACATGTAAATGTTTACAAACAATTATTTATTTATTATTATTTTTATTTTTATAAACAATTATTATTTATTTATTATTATTATTATTATTATTAATTAATTAATTTTATTATTATTATTATTATTTTCAGTGTAAAAAAAGTTGTATATTAGATAATAAGAATTGATGGATCATATACATCAAGTACCCTCCAAAATGTACACAATATCATTCCAGATTACCAGATAGCGTGAAAGAGTCAATCCCCTCAAACTGTCGTATAACCAGATATAATCATGCTTACATAAGAAATGAAAGCTTAAGAAATATGATCCATAGAATAGCATGTTCCCTTTAAATCGACATCAACAACTAAAAAAAATAAAAATTGAAAAGTATAGCATCCATATACATAGTTTCAATTATCTACACATACAAGTATGATAATAACAGTTTTATCAAAAAGCAAAATAGAACAAAAATTTGTTGATGTGAGAACTTATCCGAGGAAAGTGAAATCCACATAGTGAGATTGTTGTGCCTACATATAGATGACCATTTTAACTTTACCCATTTCACCAAGAAGAGCCTTCTTTGAGAGCAAGTCCGCAGTCTGATTATATTCTCTTCCTATGTAATTAATAGGAGGACCCCCTATCTATGTCCAAAGGCAGTCAATTCTCCTCAAGCAGCCTAAAGGGAGGGCTGATTAATGTTGGCATTTCCCTTAACATGATCCACAATAATCTTGGAGTCGCCATATATATGGATCTCTGGGATATTTAAAAAACTTATAAGCCAAATGATACCCCATAGTGTCATTGCCTCAACCTTGTTGTTGGTGCTTGAACCTACGTTCCAGTATGCCCTGTATTGCAAATCAAGTGACATAACCAGCCATATGCCACAACCACAAATTTGGTTTTGTGATGCGCATCAAAGAAAGTGATCGGATATACCATAAGAGGGGCAACACTCTTTTTCAACTTCATATGGTTTTGGAGAGTATCCTTCACTAGATAAAGTGCCATTAATAAAATGATCTTATCATATATAACTCCAAAATCTTTAAAAAAGTCCTCAAAGATACATTTGTTCCTCCACTTCCACATAGACTAGAATACAAAGAAAGGAATGATCCTCCAAGCCAATTTTTGCTTGATCCACCATCTCAAACAATTTGCAACATTTTGAAACTGAAGGTGAGGAAAGTCAAAATAAGCAGCAAGTTTAAACTATACCTTAGAAACATGATGACATGTCAGAAATAGATGTGCGTTGTTTTCCTCCTCCTACTTGCAAATAACACATATGCTAGGACCATGCCATTGACGTTTTTGCAAATTCTCCCATGTTAGATTCTTGTTATGGAAAACAAGCCATGTAAAGCAAATGATTTTACATGGGATATGACATTTCCATAAATCAAATAACATCGGATCCGCCACATATCCACTTTCTACCTCACACAATTTATCATATATGTTTTCTACCACAACATTTACAGATTTCATTTTCCCGAACCATATAAGCCTCTCGTAATGAACCTCCCTACAAATCCCAAGTGCTTTTAAACCAACAATAATGAACAACCATTCATCCGCCATTTGGCCAGGCAGCCCCAACTATAATGGAGAGTTCCATATAGGAAAGCAATCACACCATGTTCGAATTAATTGATTCCAGAACAAATAACCCTTTCGAAAAAGTACCAGATGCAATGGTTCAGAGATGAGACATCCCCCACTCGCTCCATAAATATGATCAAGGCCAATAATCATGGAATGTCAAGATCCCATGTTCCACCTAAGATGATTTAGGAAGAATTTTCCAACTTTTTGAAAGCTCCTCCATATTGTCGAGCCTCTTGAAGTGCCGATGGTATTTTTACGATACCAGCAAGTGAAACTTCTATTCTTCATATACTTTTGGCGAATCACCCTACTCCATACTCCAGATCCAGAGACAGCCCGCCAAAGAGATTTCACCAATAATGCCTTGCCAAACAATTTAAGGTTCATGATACCCCATAAAGCCTTGGCACTGATTCGTTTACAAACAAATATTTACACCACTACATCCACAAACAAATATTTACACCACTACAACATCACTGGCATACCTGTTGTAAGAGCACCTTTTGGCTCCATTTTTTGTTTTGTTTAATGTGATATGTATAAGCATAGATTTTATTACCAACAAATCATATCTCTCAGAATGCAACATAAGGAAAGGTTTGCACCTAAAAAGATTTGATTCTTTTGGATCTTGGTACATCCATAATTAAAATGGACTACTACTCATTTTGAATAACATAATAATAAAATATTTTAACTAAAACTTTTCTTTTATCTCTAATTTAAACTTGTTTTATATAATATATACATAATTCACATTTAATTTTTTTATTTATTATTCACATTTTACACATTAAAATGTTAATACATGGCCCCTAGTATTGGAAAATCGAAAACATATATCCATAGGAGTCCCCCTCTCTCTCTTGTTATAAGTATTTTTAAAAATGTTACATGTTTATTTGTATATGTTTATGTATGTATGAAGATTGTATTGCAGTCTTTGTGTAATATAACTCTATCTAGATAACCACCTCACATATTTTATGTCATAATTATGGATATGGTTGCAATATATGTGCATGATTTTTTAGATATTTGTATGGTAAAATTTTATTATCAATCTTTGCATGAAAACCACCCAAAAACAAAATCTTTGAAAATATCTCATACTTGGATAAATAACATATTTATCATGAGTTACTTCTCACCATAATTTAAGTCGGTCTTTCCATAAAAAATGGATAAAAATAAGATGTAAATAAATATACTTATTAAGAGTAAAACTATAAATGTGTAGACTTACAAGTAGTTACTACCCACCAAAATTTATCCAAGTCTTTGTGGGTGAGCAAGCAATTAATTTATCCATTTCGCATCTTAATTTATTTGTTCCCACCAAAGCAACTATTAATGTAGCATTCACCCATGTCATTTATAACTTTTTACAATTTTTGCTAGAATGACAAGGAAGAATATGCCTTGCAACACTTGTTTAATATCGACATTGAAATAT
>APFE031651254.1:212304-238173 GCA_000404065.3 Pinus taeda
AATTACAATATCTTCACCATAACATCTCCCCGTGCCTCTCATCATCCATATTATTTATATTTTATAATAATTTCTGTTTTTAATCTTAAACTATTCATCGAAACATTAAATTTAATTATTATTCAATTGTTTCCGCGTATAGGATGAAACCGTTAGAAACCTAAATGTAAAACCAGTGAACCACGTTACCATTTTATTAAAGTATTTAGAATTAAATTATTATCTCGGAATAAAGTAGTTAAATAAATTCCACACTTTAACAGCTTCCCATCATTAAAAGATGTACGAAGTTCTACGTGAGATTCCCTATCACCGGAAGCGACACGTTGTGAGAGTTCACCTCACCCAAAAAACACCTTTCCGCCCAAGTTTATTACTTTGTCTTTTTCTTTTTTTATTATTTTAGAATTCAGTATAAACAATAAATTTAATAATAGCGTAGTTTACGTAACTAGTAATCACGTTCCAACAAAAAATGTTTAGGTTTAGATAAACTGGAACTTAATATATATTTATTAATCAACAATCAACGAGAAAAGTAAATTAATTTTTGAATATTTTTATTAAATTTCTAATATATGTTTTATAAATATTGGATTTTTTTTCTTCTTTTTCTTAAAAATTCTCCAAATGGAAATTTATTTTAATAAAAGAATTTAATTTCATTTTAAACATTGAAAAAATTTCTAATTTCCGTAAATATCCACATTTGAGTGCATTCATTATTTAAATTTTATTGGCAAATTTAAATTCTATAATATAAAAAGAAATAATAATTTCTCAACATTATATATACATAATACTTGATTTTTAATTAAATTGGGATTTATTTAATGTTTAGATAATTGAAAAAATCATATATCTTTTCATTTAAAGAGGTTTTCATATCAAAACTTTAATTTTTCTTTGTATTTAGTAAATTTAAAGTTTAGATGAATCTAGACTAGTTTTATTATTAATTAGGTTAGATCCATCTTAATTGAGACGTTAAAAGATCAAACCTCATATATACAATAGTAATATTGTTTATATAACTAGCACCTACAACCATAACCACAACCATCAGGATGAAACTGGAACTATAAAGCAAGTACCGACTACATAGTAAAGTAAACTGTAAATTTAAAGTGAAGGTGGCAAATTCCTTTGAGTAGTGGATCTTGAGCCAATTTGTGAGATTACCATTTTAGTCTAGAATAATGACCGGTGAACTTGGAGAGGCAGAAGTGAAGGTGGTAAATTCCTCTAAGTCGTGGACATTGAGCCAATTTGTGAGAAGACCATTTTAGTCTAGAGTAATGATTGGTGAACTTGGAGACACCGAAGTATGAGAGGCCTATAGGAGTTTGCCTCAATAACATTGAGAGACATATATTGATTAGTGCTTCCCCTTCAAGTTGAGCATTTGAATTAGTGTCTCGATCATATACTCAAACTTGTTTTCTGAGTGCAAAAATTGATGAAACATTTATGCAACATCACTATGAAACAATTTATAAATTGAAAAAATAATTAAAATAAGACAACAAAAAAACTCTTCCATTTCAGTGGTTACCTTTGCAGAATCCAAAATCACTGGTTAGTGATCTCTCTTATGTTCTGCAACCAAATAAAACCTCCTGGGCAAATATACAAGGTAAAAATGAAGAAACCAATATAAATCATTGGGGAATTGGGTAAAATTGGAAAATTGTGATTTAAAAAAAAACAGTATCCATCCATTTAAATAGGCTTGCGTTAAAGAATAATACCATGTGAAAAACCATGGGTTAAAAATACCATGGGAAAAACTATGAGTTGTCAAATTTATTCATTTTTTATTTATTTTTAATGTAATTTGATTGAGTCAAAATATTAAACAGAATGGGACATGACATTACAACATGAGGCCAAAAAAGACATGTTAAATTAATAATATAATATTTAAATATTTTACATATAATAATCTTAATTTTTACAATAAAATAATAAAATTTTATCTTTCAAAAATTTATCCAAATTCAATAAAAAGCTTAGCTTGAGTAGTTTGTTCAAACAGTTATTTTCCAACTCTTTAATTATTCCTCTTTTCAAGTCATCAATTCTCCAAAATTACTGTTCCAATTAAAAAAATTATTAAATTAAAATTTATAATATATTTCTCAAACTTTAATAATAATATTAATATAATCCTAAATTGTTATATTTATTTTTTAATTTTAATAAATATATTTTTAATTTATAATATAATATTAATTTTTATATAGATAAAAGTAAATTATTAACTAAAATTATTATATAATTTTCTTTCAAACTATTTTTAGATTAATAAATATAACCCATTCACTGAAATAAAATAAAAATATAACTTTAAATATTAGTAGTCTAGAAAATAAAATTAAAAATATATTAAGATATATAACCAAAAAAAAAGGCAACACATACAATATTATCCCATAGTAAAATTGGTTATTCGTTATTTTCGAAAGTACGTGGTCAATCACATTAATTGATTCACCTACCCCGTTTATGTTTATTACAATTACAAAAATGTCACTATCATAATGAGAGAATCAACTCAAAACTTGCATCATAAGTTTCTTTCTTTGGAACAACCTAGATTTTATATTTTTAATGGGAAGATAAAACTTTAACACGGTAATGTATATATATGTATAATTGGTATAGTTTTAGGTAGAAAAATAATCAATCTAACGGACTGAAAAGCTCTTTGAATATGGTTAATTGTATAGTAGAATTACCTTGAAGAAAAAAAGTTGAATCCCTCATAAATTCTCTTCTCCTAGTAACTTTGAAGGCCTCTGTAAGAGTGATAAATTATCACTAAAATGTTATTAGGTTTTCTCTCATATTTTCTCTTATCTTTATTTTCATTTTCCTTTGGATTTCTTATAACTATAGCTTTTATGAATATGGAGAGTGGTAATATGAACTAGAGATAATTTCATAATTAGAAAATGAATTAACTTTAATAAATGATTTAAAACAATTACTACTTTCTAAAAACCCAATAACATCTAAAATGTTATAGGTTAATTATCTTACTATGCAAATATATGTAGTGGTGACACCAATGTTTTCTGGGTTTTATTGCTATTACATGTATTTCCATCCTAAAATGATGAAAACTACAATGCTCGACAATGTGTTGATTTGTGTTGTATTAGATTTGTGTTAATTTACATCATTTTTAGCATCAAATTTGTGTTTGTTGTGTCATAAGAAGATATAAAACATGATGCATGCTAATGCATTGATAAATATTGCATCATATTTGCATTGCCTTTTGCTAAATTTAACATTGTTTTATGTCATGAATACATCAAACAAATAAATCAACGTTGCAATATTGAATTTTAACATTACAGTTGCATTACAAAACTATGTGTATGGATATAGCTTTTTTAGTTAAAATCTACTTGTAGAAATCCATAGATGGGAAATAAAGGACATGGGCACAATCTTAACAATAACAAGCATGGATCTCTTTCTTGCATCGAAGATACTCAAAAGACGAGAAATAACAAAGACTCCAATGAAGCCTCTTAAAGGAAACCTTGAAGTTTTCCCTCCACATAAAAGCAATGCTTCAAATCACGAGGATGAGATTGATCATCCACCCACTAAGGCATTATACAACACTAGTATGCCATACTTTCCTAAATCAAGAGCTGAGGATAGGTGCTCTGACAAAGAATAATATAGGGTAAGCCACTATGGACAATTAGGAGGAAGTCTAACAAAGATAAGTCATAAGAGATTGTTAATAAGGGTAAGGATCTTGGCACTCAAACTACAATATGATGAAAGTATGGGAAACACATGCAAACCAAAAGGAATCAGAGTGAAGCAAATCCTCCTTTCGAAGGAAACAATAAAAACATTATTAAATGATTAAAGTGATCTCTTGGAATTTAAGGGGTTTAAGTAACAGAAGCAAACAAGATTTAGTTAGAGATCTGATCAAAGTTAAAAATCCCCAATTAGTTAGATGGATGTAGTAAACTTCGGCACAATAATAAGGGTCGAGTAGTTAGTTCAAAAAATGCATCAAGAGGCCTTTGTACCCTTTGGAACCCTACACAATTTTGCTTGAATCAAAACTAGAAAAATCAACATTGGCTTCTAGTTAATCTCTTTCATTTACATTGTGGGGAGGTAATCAATGTGGTCAACGTCTACATGGTCATTGTTTATTGAGAAAAATAAATTGTTGGAATTCTCTAATATATCTTTTTTTAATAAGATGTATTCTTGTGAGGAATTTCAACACAACCCTTAATCGAAAACAGAAGTAAGGGGGGAGTATAGTTCAAGATTCATGTAGGGAACAATGGTGTTGAAAAATGCAGCAAGAAATTCTCAATTTGATTTTGCCTTGGTTAAATTGAGAGAATTTGAATTTCCACATCAACGGACAACTTGGATGATGTTAACTTGTGTGACATGTCTTGTGTCACCCAATTTACTTAGTAAATTCGAGTTAGAGGAGTTAGAGTTCAGTTATGCATATGTGATTGCTAATTTGTAGCGATCAAGGTCAGTGATCTTAGGTTGTTTTTAGTTAAACTACTTCCAACTTTTGAAGGAACTAGTGGAAGGTTAGTTAAGCAGCGAGACTTCAGTCAAACTTAGTGATCATCTGGTTAACTAATCAATCAACCCAAAATATCTAGTGCATGTAGAGAATTTGAGTTACCCAGTTGAGGTGGAGAGTTCCAAGGTAGTGTAACATCAGTTGTAGACTAGTCTTGAGTGCATAGGCATTGCATGCAGTAAGATGATCGACGTAAAGGAATTGCGCAATTCAATCGAGGGAATTTCCCAAATAATAAGGGCTAATTCCTCAAGGAACAACACAAGGAAATAGGAGCTCAATTTGAGGCAAAATTTTACTAAGTCTGGGTTAGAGGCCTTCAGTGACCAAAGAGATAGGTTATGCACTTGCAGGGTGTGCTCAGTTGAGCAAAACAATTGTAATACATCTCTATTTCATTTGATTAATGCAAGAGGCATTGGGGATTTTAGCAGATTGCTTTCCCCAGATAAAAATACTTGTTGCATGTGTGTTATTCCTTCTTGCATGTCTGAAATTTTTGTTCTAAATTGTGAATTAATGTCTGCATAACAGTAGAGTGGATTTGTGTCTTATGATTTTGATTAAAACTTCATGAGAAATTGCAAATCTACAACCTATTTTCTACATGTTATCAGAGCTAGATTCACATTAGAGTAGGAAATTCGAAGTTGTTTCTTCGAGGTTCGAATTTGAAGATTAGTGTAGCAGGATTTCTTCGGAGCTGAGAATATGGCCTTCAATGGACTAAGGCTAGAGTATGCCTTGGAAGGCACATCTAATTTTGTTGCATGGAAGGACCGCATGGAGGCAATAATGGATGACAACGGATTGCTAGAATACATCAAGACACATGTTGCAAAACCTCAAGCATCTGATGCCTGGAACATTGCTCGGTGGAAAAAAGATGTATCCAAGGCAAGGAGAATCATCTTGGAGGGAGTACGGGATCATATTGTCTCGAATATCCACATAAAAGAAATTTAATTCATGATGTGAAAAACACTGACAAAATTGTTCGAGAATAGTAGTGTCCACAGAAAGCTGGCACTTAAGGATAAAATTCGAAGTATCAAGATGCAGAATAATGACACAATTTTGCAGTATTTGAGCAAGTATACACAATGTCATGATCAACTTGGTCGGGTCATTGTTAATGTCACTGAAGAAGACTCGATAACCTTAGCCCTTTTGGGCCTTCCTAAGAGTTGGCATAACTGTCAAGATTCAATGAGTGGTGGGGGGGGGGGAACTACCAAGTTGGGAGCACCTATGGTCTGATTTGGTATAAGAGGAAATAAGGAGGAATACTAGAGATGGGACTTCATCCAAGGGTGAGGATGAAGAAAACTTTGCATTGGATGGAAAGGCAAAGAAGGGAAAAGGGAAGAAATCCCAATCCAAAACAAAATCCAATCAAGGGGGGAAGAAGAAAGATTTGTTAAAAATTAAATCCTTCTATTGTCATGAATTCAGGAACTATGCCACAAAGTGTCCACACAAGAAGGCAAGCAAGAAGACCTCAAGAGGAGTAGTAGGTGAAGCTTTGGCTTCGCAGTTTGAGCTTGACTTTACTCTCATTGCATGCATGGGCAACACAGTGATGCAGAGTGTGTGGTACTTGGACTAAGGTGCATTATTCCACATGACGGGCAATAGATATTTTTTCAGTGACCTAGAGGAGAAAGATTTGTAGATGCACATAAAGATGGGGGGCGATAGAAGGTCTAGCATGACCAAGATTGGTACAGTCACCATTCAGAGGGAATCGAGCTCCCCCCCTCAGGCTCAAGGATGTCATGTTTGTTTCGGGACTAAAGAAAAATCTCATATTTGTTGCATTTTTTGAATATTGTGGTTATGATGCGATCTTCAACAAAGGAAAGACATTCCTAAGACACATAGCCACGAGACAGGTGAAGCAAATTGGGGTTCATGTGAAGAACCTATACAAGCTAGATGTGGAGGATTGTGCTGCATTGAGCACAAATGCAAAGAAGGTGCAGAGCCACGATGTTAGTGAACTTTGGCATAAAATACACGACCATTCGCATTGTGGTGCTTTGAAGATCATCCAACAGATAATTTTTATCCAGACAATCCCTTCTATGGATAGAAGCAATCCCTCTAGTCCAATGAGTGGATCTAGTAACAATCGTGACAAAACAAGCAAACTTCCCTAGCCTAGATCAAAATGACAAATGAGAAAGGGATATGGCCTACCTCTCTCTTATGTGGTTGACCTTTGATGACGATCATGATCCCTTAGCTCCCAGGATTGCTCCTTGATATTCCTTGCATCTGAATACCTGCAAGAGAGATCAAAAGACAACAACAAGAGATATCATAACATATGCATTCAAATGTAAGTTATACAACAGATCAAGGAGTATTGTACTAAGTAAACCATCATAGACAAGCTTATGGGAAGTAAGACATGATTTGTATTAATGATTAAATCAAAGAGGGAAGCATACAACCAGTGCCTTGATGTTGAAGGCCTCCTTCAGGATGGTTCCAAGTCCAAGCCAAACTTAAGAAGCTCTCCATTCCTCTCTCACCAAAATGGCAGCATCTAAGCACAATTGAGCAGAAGAATGGCAACCAACAATGACCAACCCATTGAGGAAAGTGAAGAATGAATTTATAGTGAGGGAGAGGGATTTAGAGATCCACCAAAGGGGGAAGAAGGTCCTTATCCCAAATGTAAGATCCCTAAAGGTAGGATCAAGGGCTCTAAATTGGAGTACTCGACCATATCTTCATCCAACAACTACCAGCTCGTCGTTCTTGAGGCTTCTAGTAAGAGAAGCTTTTGCTCCATTTTTGGAGAAATTTCTTGAAGAGGACCAACACATATTTTCCTATCAAAAGTCGTGCTACCAATGCTAGTCACTAGTTAGAAAAAAGGTTACAAACACAAATTTTCCTACTAAAAGTAACGTTGGTCTTGAAAATTAGGGTTTTTCACAAGTTTTTCCAGAATTACTTCAAGACATTAGTTCTCCATCTCTTTAGGGATGTGTTGAGCATATAGTTCATGGTGAATGAGTTTACACAACTTTTGTCGCTTTATGACATTTGTGATGATAGTGGCACAAAGGATGACAGTTCATGTATAGAGTTGGGAATGTGATAGAATAATGTGTAACAAATGCCCCCTAAAGCATGAAAGCAAAACACGAAGTGATGGTTGAAGTGCTTTATCAGTTAAGGCAAGGAGCTTGGAAGACCACCGTTAGGAGACCTGCAAATCAAACATGATACAATATATGACATCTCTGATATATACATATGCCTGATAATACATTTGAATGGGCATCAAAATATAATACATGGACGCAACCATTCGTCTGAAAAGGATCATGTCTATGGATCCACGACATGGAAGTATCCATCCGTGTGAAAAGGATCATGTATACAATCATGAATACTCAGTAACTCCTCGCAACCTAGATTTTAACAGATGAGATCCAGGGTCTTCATCTCTATCCCGATTAAAGTATGAATCTAACCATGTGAATAGATGTGTTAATG
The DNA here is from genome assembly GCA_000404065.3 of Pinus taeda. Classification (NCBI taxonomy): domain Eukaryota; kingdom Viridiplantae; phylum Streptophyta; class Pinopsida; order Pinales; family Pinaceae; genus Pinus; species Pinus taeda. The sequence goes on from APFE031651254.1 coordinate 220,418, forward strand.
TTGAACATGGTAGAAACCACCTGATTATTGGTCAATATTGTAAACCATTAAGGCGCGAGAGAAACCATCAATAATGACAATGGCCCTCAAGGTACACCAGTAAAATCTACTAGTGCGAATATGTGAGCTGAAGTCGAACACTTGCCGAATCATTTGATTGAAGGCCAGTGATGTAAGCATGTCATCGAAGATGAAGAACTTGGCATTGAGGCATGGGAGCTCCAAGGTACTGGAAGGGAATTTCTAAATCAACTTCCTGGATAATGAGCTGAAGTTGACAGTAACTGATCCGTAGAAGGAGCGCCATAATGTTTCCCACACCATCCACACGAAACATAGGATATCTCAAAATGATAGGAGTGATTCAAGATTGTTGTAGAGAGGGTAACATAGGTATAAGAAGTTTGACTTTTGCAGATAGGACTTCTCTTGAACATATCAACGACATGACTCTGGAGTTCGATAACACTTGATTCAAAATGGAATTGGAGGTCATGATGACAACAGGGGTGATCGAATAAGAGGCAAATGGATTTCCCAAACCCAGGAAGGCAAGTGGCGAAGAGAACATATCCTAAACCTGACTCGAGATACATATGAGTGTCATGTTCAAGAGCGACATGTTGCCTTTACACAAAATACAGGATATGCTTACTTCCATTTTCCCCGCTATCGCTAGCGAGTACCTCTTTATTTTTAATCACAAGCTTGAAGAGGATACCATATGCTTGTCATATAAGTTCATCCTTCGGATGAATCCATGCTAGTAAGTTTAATGAGCCCTAGGAAGGAGGAACTCGGTCTCGTCATGGTGACAAGTCCTGCATCGTTTAAGTTTTATGAGTCCGACAAAGGGATAACTCGACATCTTTTTCATGTTTAGAGAGATTGAAAAAGAGGCAAAAAGGAAAATCCATAGGTCCCTTTTCGTAGACAGTCTCTTAAATCCGAAAAGGTAGAAAACAATATTCAAGAGAACCTCTTAGCCACGTGTGACCAAGGTATTCCTTTTTTGTACAATAGTCTATCTCAGTCTGGAAAAGGGTCAAACTTATACTGAGTATACATCATTTCATTTAGTTTAATGAGTTTGAAATGACAAGTACTCCATAATATTTTCACATTTTTTCAATCTAAAAAGAGTTGAAAGATGACTCCACCTAGAAGAACGAGTGGTATAAAAGGATAATAACTGGTTCCAATTATGATGGAATTGCTCAAAACATGTAAAGGTCAAGATGCTGGCTAATCAGACCACTCCTTGCATATGTTCATGAAGCAAGGGTAAAAGAACCAAGTGAAAGTGTATGATCGACCAAAGAGATGGTGACGATGGAATGAAAAAACCAAGGCTCATCTGGCAAAAATAGGTTGATAAAAATCGCAATCACGAGAGATAAAGTGAGAATGGTTTCATTTTTACACAAGATTGAAACATGGGAAACTATGCTCGAGGATACTTGAATATGGTTTCATTTTTTCACAAGCTTGAAACATGGGAAAAAACTATGTTTGGATTTGGTTTCATTTTTAAACGAAAACAAACTGTGCTTGGGTTTGGTTTCATTTTTACGCAAGCTTGAAACAAAGATAAGTTGTGCTTGAGTTTGGTTAGCATGCCCCTAGCATAATGACTCAATTTGAGGTACATGCCCCCCAAGCTTCATTTCATTCACCTAAGTAGACTACTAGTTACTAACAGGTGGATGGAATGAAGGTTAACTTACGAGATAAAGTGAAAGAATCGACTAGGAATTTACGATATCTAATCAAAGACTCAAATTGGAAGGTGATCTGTTTCATTTTTTAACAAGCTTGACATAGGAAAAGAACCATGCTCATGACACCTTGTTTCATTTTTTAATGAGCTTGACACAAGAAAATAACCATGCTCATAGGGACCCATTTCATTTTGTAACGAGGTTGACATAGTAAAAGAACTCTCCTCATGGGGAGCTATTTCATTTTTTAGCGAGGTTAACATAGTAAAAGAACTATCCTCATGAAACCTATTTCATTTTTTAACGAGGTTGAGATAGTAAAAGAACTATCCCCATGACACCTTTTCATTTTTTAATGAGGTTGACATGGTAAAAGAACTATCCTCATGGGGACCTATTTCATTTTTTAACGAGGTTGAGATAGTAAAAGAACTATCCTCATGACACCTATTTCATTTTTTAATGAGGTTGACATAGCAAAAGAACTATCCTCATGACACTTATTGCATTTTTTAACAAGGTTGACATAGTAAAAGAATTATCCTCATGGGGGCCTATTTCATTTTTTAACGGGGTTTACATAGTAAAAGAACTATCCTCATGACACCTATTTCATTTTTTAATGAGGTTGACATAGTAAAAGAGCTATCCTCATGACACCTATTTCATTTTTTAACAAGGTTGACATAGTAAAAGAACTATCCTCATGGGGACCTATTTCATTTTTTAATGAGGTTGAAATAATAAAAGAACTATCCTCATGACACCTTGATTACAACTTTACAAGAAGTCATAACTTCCAAGAGGTTCTCATCAGATGGGAGAACAACGCTCTGGAAGGGATACATGTCAAAGGATATAATGAAAAGATCTAGGTCTAATGCCCCCAATACATGATGCACTATATCACTAACTAAATCATCAGTAAACGTGGGCATGGAACAGGTGGCCACATAATTAACCTGTGATGGGGGTGATACCACTTGCAATAAAGGACCGTTTGGGGAAGGTGGTTGATTGGGAGCTAATTAAGACCAATGAATGAAAGTTGATCAATGGCCATAATTCTTCCTTCATGCGAGAAACATATTACACGAAAGAGAGAAGAGACAAGAGCTCCCATGACATAAATATAGTCACAACCGAGGAGTAAATTAAAATCCAAAGGGCCTTGGACAACCATCACGTCGAGATAGACAATTTTTACTCCCAAAGTAATAGGCAACTTAGGAAGGATCCCTAATGGTTGACTGGTTCCTCTATTAAAAGGAAACATATTTTGGGTAACAGGCACAATCTATGGAGAATCTAAAGCTTGCCAAGTAGTTGAGGACATAATACTAACAGATGTGCATTCATCTATGATTGTGCCAAGTATAGGTATATTGTAAGCTTGTATGGTGATATGAAAAGGCACATGAGAAGGAAGACGATATCTTGCCAGTCAACTCCAATCAAAGAAAGTGACTAAACTACTTGGAGGGGGTGCCATCGGTATGGGATAATTCCCCCCTTGCATTAAAGGAATAAGAGGATTACCCCCTAGATCGTGGGAATAGGAGGATTGTCCCCCTGTATCGTGGGAACAAGAGGATTGCCCCCTAATTCTTTGGAATCTGAAGAAACCAAAGAATATTAGTGGTACAAAATTCACTATCTACATGATAAACATGATCAATTGAAAGTGGAATTGAGTTGACCATTTTCTCAACCAATGGTTTGTCGGGAACGGACTCATGGGATTCACTTTCAGGGTGAGTGGGATTGACTAGGAAAGAAAGTTTGCTGGATTTTGTGGCAACAATACTCATGAGAGCTTTAGGAAATTGTATTGAAACTATACATGATGTCTTATATGTTTTTGGCTTAACAATGTTTGCTTTCAGCTATTAAAATCATTGGTCAAAACTATATATTTGTGTTTGACAAGAAGCAATGTTTGATGAAAGAGTGTAACAATAATACTTTTGCCATGGGATTGCAGTTGAATGATATGTACAAATTATGGTGTTCCAAAGCAACACTTTATTTTTTTTACATGTTCCACCTTAGAAAACCAGTTTGAATGATATGTACAAATTTGATGGTGTTCCAAATCAACACATTTTTTTTTACATGTTCCACCTCAAAAAATCAATTACGGCATGATAGATATGATTATCTCAATTACTTTTATTTAAAGTTGTTGCATAAGTAGAACTTAGTGAAAGGATTGCCTAATATTGACAAAGACAAAGGTGTGTGCGAGGCATGTCTGGTAGGAAAGCAACATTGTTTGAAATTTTATAACAACAAAATTAGAGCCATTCAAGTACTTTGGTTAATTCATAGTGATGTTTGTAGTCCCATGAGAACCCAATATCTTGGAAGTGCTAAATAGTTTGTCACGTTTGCAGATGATTTCTCAAAATAAATATGTGTGTATCTTTTGAAGAACAAATATGATGCTTTGCCACTTTTAAGCAATTCAACACCATGGTTGAAAATGAAAGTGGTCAATGCATTAAGATGTTTCGAAGTGATAACCTAATCTCTTGGAAGTGCTAAATAGTTTGTCACATTCCTAGATGATTTCTCAAAATAATATGGGTGTATTTTTTGAAGAATAAATATGATTCTTTGCTACTTTTAAGCAATTCAACACTATGGTTGAAAATGAAAGTGGTCAACAGATTAAGACGTTTCAAAGTGATAAAGATGGTGAGTATGAATCAAATGATTTTTGTGATTTTTCCTGTTCTCATGGTATTAAAAAATAAATTTGTTTCCAAACACCTCATAAAATAAATAGAGAAAAAAATAGATATATTATGGAGATGGCTAGGTGTATGCTAGAAGGATCTGATCTCATTGACCAGTGTTAGGTTGAAGTAGTGTAGATCATGGTATTTTTATTAAATCACAATTTGACATGCTCTTCTTCATTCTTAGAATATATCAATATGTCATTAATGAACACTATGACAAACTTGTTGAGATAAGGATGCAACACACTATTCATCAAACACATGAAAGTAGTTGGAGCATTAGTAATACCAAATAGAACCACTACAAACTCATAACGTCCATACATGGTATGGAATGTTGTCTGACAGATTTCCTATTCTTTAATGCATACCTAATGATATCCTGATCTCAAGTCAATCTTCAAAAACACTATTTCTCCCTTCAACTGATCAAGCAAATCATCAAATCCGCGAAAAAGGATACATGCCCTTTATCGTTGCCTTGTTCAATTGCTTGAAATCAATGCACAACTTGAGAGTAACATCCTTCTTATTCACCAAGAAGACTAGTGTACCCCAAGGTGACACACTTGGCCTTATGTATCCTTTATCAAGCATTTCATTAAGCTGCAACTTCAATTCCACTAACTCTGGAGTGCTCATCCTGCATGGTGTCTTTGATGTTAGTGCTGCTACTAGTACCAACTCAATAGAAAATTCCACTTCCCTATGAGGAGGAAAATATGAAATCTCTACTGGAAATACATCCTCAAACTGTCACAAAACTGGATTCCTCTTCAACATCCTCAACATCCTTCCCTTTATCACTTGAAACATGTACTGCAAACAATACATAGTCCTTCCTGCAACTGTGCTTTGCCTGCATTGCTGTAACCATTCTTACTAATGTAGGCTTCTTCTTTCCCTACAATATTCTATTCTATCCATCATCATCCAAGCAATCAATAGCCTTCTTGTAACAATCTACCTTAGTCATGTGAAGGTACAACCAATCCATGCCCAAAAGCATAATATATGAACCCAAAGGAAGCACATTTAGATGTGTTGTTGTAGGCATACCATTAAGCTCAAAGGTACAAGCTCTCACCTAATGGTGAACTCTTTTCTTGGTCCCTATAACCAACTGCACCTACCAAGACTTTGCATGCACTTCTTTACTCAAGCCACACTTATCCACTAGGTCAGGATTAACATAACTACAATTAGATCGAGGATCAATCACAATGGAAACAACTCGATCATATATTCTACCTTCCATCTCAATAATGGATGCTTGGTGATCCACCTACTTCTTATTAAATGTTGCATAGATCCGAGGAATGCCTTTTTCAACATCCCCAACTATTTGCGCCTCCTCAGCACTATAATTTGAGATCTTCCACCTTGATATAATGGAAAATCCTTCTTACGATGATCTTTGCCACAAATCCAACACTGCAACAGTTCTCTATCGCTACCCTTATTCTACTGCTCTCCAAGCTAAGGTTCATGTCCCTTCTTAGCTACACTGAACTTCTTGTAAGGAGCCAGATTTTCCTTCTTACCCACATCTTGAGGTATTTCCCGCTTCGAAGGCTATTTTCGCTTAACCTTCTCATTCCCTTTCCAATCACACTCAGGCTTATAATTACGCTTCGACTATTCATAACAATGCTTCAACTCCTTGATGACTTCCTGCAATGACCAAGTCTCATCACACTCAATCCGATCCTTAAATTCTAATGGTAGTCCATTGATGAATCTTTGAACCTTCGCCTTCTCACCCTTGAGGTAAGGCACATACATCAACAACTCCAGAAATTTAGTCGTATACTCTTCATCTGTGATGGAACCCATCTTCAACTCATAGAAATCCTTAGTCTTTCCATCATAATATCTCTCAGATAAATACTTCATTTATGAAAAGTCTCTTAAACTCATGCTAACCCAACTTTTCTATCTCGATGCCTTTGACACACTTCACATTTTCCCACCAAATATCTTCCTTTCCCTTTAGATTAAAAATAACTATCCCAGCTTTCATATTCTTTGGATAAGTATGCAACTCTAAGAACTTCTTAATCCGAAGTAACCATGCTTCTACATCTTCTGGCTTCTTCAACTCTCCATCAAATTTAGGAGGCTTGGATTTCTTGAACTCATCTTGCAAGTACCCCCTCTTACTCCTCCTGTAAGGATGATAACGATGATGACCATGATATCTATCTGAACCAGAACTAGAATATAACCCATAACCTCTACCTCTCTTATGAGGTGTATCCAACCATCTGCCACCTTTGACCGTGCCTTCCTTGTCCAACATGTGCCCTGATTAAGCCCTGTTGCCATATGCCCCATTAGTCCTTTCCTCGTGTCCATAATTGACCGTTCGCTATCCCTGTCTCTGCAAATTTTATAAACTCTAACGGATAATTGCATTGACCTTAGCTTGCTTTTCTTGTGTGTTACAAACATTTTGTCACATTTGTTCACAACCATGCAAATCGGATCAATCAACATCCTAAAACACTTTTTCATAATCCCTTCATAAAGCCCTAATCATCACTTCTCCAAAAAGAGTGAGTTTCTGGGACAATTAGCTCAAAAGAATTGTTTTTAGCCCCAACACTCCTTGCATGCTTGACAACTTGCGTTAAACTCATGTTGCATACTTAAGCACCAATGCTAATAAACACATGCTACTCCCTTCTGTAGGTGCATTGATTCTAGAATTTTGGGAAAAATAAAAATATCTTTGATGCTTCCTCTTCCAGAAGTTTCCAAGGTAGTTTTAACTATTTACCACAGTTAAAGAGATAGAATTCCTATATGATCCTATCTTGGATACCTTATCTCTTGAGCTCATCTTCCCGTCATATGTGGATCTCAAGCCTCAAATGTTAAATCATAAACTACCACACTCATCCTATAAATTTACTGCCTCCCATAAGGTTTGGGTTTGATTTTGGAGATTGATAGTGCCCTCATGTTGCTACTTTGATCCTAAAGGAGGCATCACATTCATGCATTAGGGTTGATGTTGAGGTGTGTTTTGTGATAGTGAAGGACAAGTCAACTTGGGGAGACATCTACAAAGTCAACTTCTATTTATGGTTGTAGACTCTCTCGTATATTTGTCAAAACAAAAAGTATCTTGTTTTCCTATATTTGTTGTATTATGTTTGCACTCATGTATTTCAATGCCATGTTGATTCATTGAATAGAGATTTTAGATTATGCTACGTGGATTGTGGTTTCTTTACTTGTTTTAGTCATGTGTGTAGGTTCTAATTATAACACTTTGAGCTAGAGTTGGAGCTTACAAGGAAGGAGGAAAGGAAGGCTTGCTTCAGATTCCAGGTAGGCTTCTTTCCTATTTTCTAATTTCTCTAAGGAAAACTTGAATTCTTTTGTCTACTGTTGTTCTAGATCATACCACCAGATCTAGGGAATTCACCTTTGTCCGCAATAGTGAAATTTATGCATAACAAATTGGCAACTCCACTAGGGATCGATTCTTCCCTTAGTGGTTTCCATTATCTTAACATATTTTCACCTCTGAAAGCGACCTTAATTGACTCACTCAAACATTTATTGACCTTAGGAAATTTTTTCTTTTGAGCTTGCTTGAGTTTCTTGTGTCGCATTTTAACCAAAACAACTCCATCACATCCCCTCTTCTGAGATAGAGCGCTTCAATGCACTTGTTCCTTCTCTGTACCTATGCTTGAATGCATTGGTGTTTATTCTACACCTATGTTGATCATGTAGGATGCAAAAAATTACATTCCTTAGCCTTGCTCCTCATTCTGCTTGAGTTTAGAAGGTTTTACATGTGTCTTTGAGTTTGTCTTCACCTTTGAAAAGCCACTGTAATGTTTGCTTTTGGTTTTATTAACCTTTGGTAAGATTAATTTATATCTCTCTCTCTCTCTCTCTCTCTATATATATATATAATATTATTTATTTATTTTATTTATTTATTTTTTTTCCACGAACTCAGAATGATTGCGTCAAAATCTCATGATACCTAACGATGCACCAAGCTGGTTGGTAAACCCTAAAATGATCCAACTAGTAAAAATTCGAGTTCTGCCCACATGGACGCCGGAGAGGGCCCTTGTCCTCCCTTACCTCTTGAGATAGATGCCTTCAAACATTTGGTAGCATTCTGCGACAAGAGGAAAGCAAACACGAATCAGCAAAAGTTTGTAAAGAAAGCCGATTCCATCCCCTCTGTTGATCTGCTTGCGGAATGCCCGTGCCGGACTGCGCTAAACCTAGCAGAACGCGGGCTCATTGGTCAATTTAAGGGCCTCTGGCCCTCTCCCAAAGCTATTGATGGATGGGTCTAGCGAAACTGGAGGCCCCTTGTCTTTGAAGGAATCTGAAATCATTTGGTAGGCAGAGGCTACTATGTTTTTGTCTTCAATTCAGCAGAAGATTGAGACCTTATTTTCTGAAACGGTCCATATTTCATGGGCCCCCAAGGGCTCTATCTAAATAAATGGACGCTAGACTTTGATCCTTCCCAGGATATTCCTTCAATTGTTCTTGTCTGGGTAAGGTTACCCCACCTCCCTCTTCATTGTTGGAACCTGGAATCTATGGAAACCATCGGGAACAAACTAGGCAATTACATTGATAGGGCTGAAAGGAGAGAACAATATTCATGTGCCAGAATATGTGTTGAAGTCAACTTTGAGATAGGGTTGCCCGAGGCGATCAAGCTAACCGTAGTTGGTTGGTCTCACATACAAGAACTCGATTATGAACAACTCCCCTTCAAGTGCCTACATTGTCACAACTATGGCCATTTCGCTCGAAACTGCAAGAAGAAAACTAAGGAAGAATCTGAAAAAGAGAAGGGCGAACAATGGACACAAGACTGAAAAATAGGCACATCCAAGTATACCAACAGAGCGAAAGGGAATGGAGATAATGTAGAGACCGGAGGGCCCTTTTCTAGGAAGAGACTACCTGAAGTTCAAGCCATAGCAAATGCTACCACTTCAACAAATCCGTTTGCTGTTCTAAACCCTCCAGAAGATCAAAACGAACCATAATTTGAAGAGGGAGAGGTGCAACAGTATATTGAATAGATAGTAGATGTATAAATAAACTTAGGATCTTAGGAAAAAACTGGGGTAGCCACCTCATAAACCCCTTGTGTAGACGCAAACCCGCAGGAAACCCATGGCTCTCCAACAGGCGCCATATCCCCACTCATGTAGAAATGATCAAAAAGAAAAAGTTGATATACAAGCCTGGTTCTTCTAAATAAGACTCTTTTGGGAGATCCACCAAAAAGGTTGGAAGGAAGTCTCGTAAGGAGATTAGAGAAGAAGAGGTGGAGAGATTAAAGATGCAGGGCAGTCAGTCCACCATCGAAATGTCATTAGCAGAAACACAAGGGCTCGACCCAGAAAGGGAGGGCCTACTCCTTCCTTCCCTAGTAAATAATGCGGATTGTCTCTTGGAATTGTAGGGGTTTGGGGAACCCATTGAAAGCTAAAGCAGTAAAAGATCTATCAAGAATGGAACCCTTAGATATCCTCCTGCTCCAAGAGACAAAGATAGAAGAGGATGCTCTTCAATCCTTAAGTCGAATCAAGTGGAAAAAGAACTCAGGAAAATCGGTCAGCGTTCAAGGTACTTCCGGGGGTCTTGCAACCTTATGGTCGGAGGATATGTTTCAGCTAAAAATCTCCTTCGTAACCCAACACTGGATAAACACAGAACTTTAACATCTTCCAAGTAAGATTTCTTTGGCTCTCTTCAATCTTTATGTCCCTGTTAATTACCTAGAAAAGAAGGACTGCTGGAATTCTCTCTCAGACTTCCTAGAAACCTACACTCCCCCAAACATCATACTGTCGGGGGATCTTAACGTCACTTTACATCCAAAAGAGAAAAAAGGTGGATTTTTTGGTAAAGATCCCTTCCATGTCTCGGTGGAGTCTTTTATTCTTGCTTGGGTCCTCCTTGACCTCAAACCTAAGAAAGGTCGTTATACCTGGACCAACAATAGAGTTGGTAATGCCGACATTGCTACTCGTCTAGATAGGTTTCTAGTTCAAAGTTCTTTGATGGAGCGGAAACATTTAATCTCTTCAAAAAGTCTACCCAAGATAACATCTGACCATAACCCCATCTTGTTACTGCTAGAAAAAGAGGAAGACTTAGGCCCTATTCCCTTTAGATTCAGTCCTCTTTGGGTAGCGAGAGAGGTCTTTATGGACATAGTGTCTCAAGCTTGGTCATGACTAGTTGAAGAATCCCCCAGGTTTGTGTGGGAGCAGAAACTTAAGTTTACTAAGTATGCCTTAAAAACCTGGGCACAAAAAAAAAAAAAAAAAAAAAAAAAGAAGAAGAAGAAGAAGATAGTGGAAGTTATTGAAACCTTTTACTGAAAAAGAGATAGTGGAAGTCATATGGTCAATGGAGCCGGATAAAGCCCCTCGGCCGGATAGCTTCACCATCCATTTTTATAGAGCTTGTTGGAATGTAATAAAACTTGATCTCCTCTGAATGATAAAAGCCTTCCAAAAGAAAGCCAAAGTGGGAGGGTGCACCAACTCCACCTTCCTTACTTTAATCCCAAAAGAAGTTAACCCAGAGACTTTCGATAGGTTCCGACCTATCTCACTTTGCAATGCCTCATACAAGATTCTCGTCAAACTCTTAGCCAATAGACTCAAGCCTCTGTTAAGGAATCTGATCTCCCCTCTTCAGGGTGGTTTTGTCAAAGGAAGGCACCTCATAGACAATGTGATCCAAGTGCAAGAAGCCCTCCACTCTAGCCACATGCGGAAGGAAAAAGACATGCTCATCAAGTTGGATATGTCAAATGCTTTTGACCGGGTTAAACTCTCATTCCTATATAAAATCCTTCTCTCTTTTGGTTTTAGTGTTGAGTTTGTCAACTTGATAACAACTTACACATATAGACCTTCGATAGTGCCCTTGGTTAATGGCAGACCTGCTGATTTCTTCCAAGCTACAAGAGGGCTCTGTCAAGCGTGCCCATTGTCAACCTTTCTTTATATCCTGTTAGTAGAATCCCTAAGCAGAAAGCTAATAGTTGAAAGGGAAGTAGGCTCTATCCCAGGCATTAAAGCAGCAAGAGGTGTGGATCCCATAAATCATGCCCTCTTTGCGGATGACTATCTCCTCTTGGGAGGGGCCTCGATTAAGATAGCAAGGGATTTCGATGAAATTCTTAAACAATTCTACTTAATTATAGGAGCCTTGATCAACAAAAGAAAAAGTGTTGTCTACAGTTGGAATGTAGATCATCCAGCTATCCTTCGCATCGTTTGCTCCTTGGGATTCCTTGGGTACGATAAATGGGAAAAGATCAAATACCTAGGCCTTTCCTTAATCTTGGGACCAAGCCCTCCCTCCCTTTGGATCAAAGTAATTAGCAATATAAAAGCAAAAATAGCATATTGGGGAGGCCAATGGCTAACAAAGGCTGGGAAGCTGGTTTCGATAAAGGCAGTCCTCTCTGCCCTACCCATCTTCTAGTCTTCCCTCCTGCTAGCGCCTAAGTCTATCACGGAATAGATCTCTAAGCTCCTTCAGGATTTTCTATGGAACGGGGGTAAGGACAACCAGAGCAAGTTACATTTGGTAAGATGGGATATCCTTAAAAGACCACTCCAGGAAGGTGGGTTACAGATTCGGGATCCAGCCTTGGAAAATTTGGCTCTTGGTGGAAAAATCATATGGCAGCTGTATGCAGACAAAAAACATCATGTCAGCAAGATCCTCTGGATGAAATACCTAAAGGGAGGCTCCTTGAAAAACCTTACAACAACATCTACCCCAACAGGAACAGAAATTTGGAATTGAAGCAGAAGATGCATCGATCAATTACAATAACATTTATACAAAATCCTAAGCAATAGTCAGAGAACCTTACCATGGGAGGATACTATTCAAGGGAAGGCCCATTTGGCCTCCTTAATTTCTTGGAACAAGTTAAAGATCTGGCTAGTGAACAAAGGTCTCTTCCAGCTTGCAGACATTTGCTCCTGGGACAACAAAGGGAACTGGGCAAGATGGCCTTTTCCAGGGGTCCCAGAACCTCTTCACGCTCAAAAAAATTTGTTGTATATGGCTCTCTCTGGCATCCTCTCTGTCCACCGCTCATCTAAGGACAAGTGGGGGTGGGGAAGAACAAGAATTTACACAGCAGCTCAAGGTTTCTCCTCTTTACAATCTACTCATGCCCCTTCACTGACACTGAAGCTCTAAAAATCAGTTTGGTGCCCCTTTAGCCTACCAAAGGTGAATTTATTCACATGGTTAATCATGCATAGAAAGGCACTAACAGGTGAAAATCTAAACAAAAGAGGGTTCCACAACCCCTTTAGATGCTACTTATGCAACTCTGCTATTTAAACCTCTGATCACTTACTGGTTGACTGCAATTTCACACAAGTAGTATGGAATTTGGTCCTTCACGGTCTTAGTGCTCCCTCCCCCTCCCAGACATCTATCGTTCTCTTTACAACTCTTGGTCATACCAAAATCCGGAGAAAAAAGATAAAAATGTAGTCTGGAACAACATCTGGCAAGCTATTCCAAAATGCCTTTGGTGGAAAGTGTGGTTGGCTAGAAACAACTGCATTTTCAACAACAGGCTTCCGAATTCAGTGGTAGTGGTGGCCAAAGTGAAATCCCTCTTGCTGGAAATTGTAGGTAAATCAGCTCCTGCCTCCTCTTTACCTTCAGAAGCTTCTGCGTGGCTGGGATCCTGCTCGATAGGAGAGAGGAACAATTCAGTCAGAAAACTGTTGAATGCTCCTTCTTGGCACTTGTGACTCATTGAAGGTGACTTTCACACGTGGTGGCAAGGGACCTCAAAAGCTACGATCTTATTTGATGGAGCGTCCAAGGGGAACTCAAGAACTAAAAGTGCATGGGGATTGATTCTTTCCCTGGATAGATCGAGTGAAATCAGCTTCAGTTGGGGCCTAGGCACTAGCTCGAACAATTAAGCAGAGAGTTAGAGTCTCTTAAAATCTTGTCAAATTACGAAGGAGCTACGTTATAAAATAATACAAATTTTTGGAGATTTAGAGCTTCTGATTAAACTTTTAAACTTCGAAGATCATTTTTGTAATCCTGCATTAAATGAAACTCTGCAGCGAATCCGAAACACTTTGAAAGATTTTGACAGAGTTGACTCTTACCACATTTTGTGGGATTTAAACAAGCAAGCAGACTCTCTGGCAAATAAAGGTTGTCTGCTCCCTCAAGGAAACCTTAGTCTCAATGGAGGACCCTGCTCGCTTTATCCTCTGCCTTAACCAAGCTACAACATGCAGACCTACATTCATTGGCCTCAACACTCAGATTAAGCGTTGTACTCGGAATTTTGAAATAAACCCAGACACAGAGGAGATCTTCATTTCAGGGCTCTCTGGAAAGATGTCAAGCTTCCAACCATCTGCGCTGTGCAAACCTCTAGCTACCAATCTCTCTCCCCCTCTAGCGACCATTTTCACCTCTTTACCTCCCCCCCATCAGTGCCTATCCTCCCTATCAGTCACACTCAGGAACGCCAAGCAACAAGTAGAAGGAAAAACAAGCAACCGCAACCAACAAAGGGAACATCAAGCAGAAGGAACAACACAACAACAGAAGGAACAACAAGCAGAAGGAACAACACAACAATAGAAGGAACAACACAACAATAGAAGGAACAACAAGTAGAAGGAACAGCTGCAGGCAACAAAAGGAACAACAAGCAGAAGGAACAACACAACAACAGAAGTGATGTAGGAGCATCTAGCCCAAGAGAAACTCATTGTATTTTAGTAGACATAAGGGTATTGTGTTTTCAAGGAAGTTGGTTTCCTAAGAGTGAATTAAATGTAATTATTAATGTTTGAGTGATTTTAATGAGAGAAGCTAGAGTCGGGAATTAATTGAATATTGTGAGGCATATTTCTAAATGTTCTCAAATATAGGAGAACATAAGAGATTTAGGATAGTTGAGAGATTGAGGGATTGAGAATTGTTTGTAAAACTTAGATTAGGAGTCAGTTCATGAATTTAGGGATTAGAGAGGAGTTTTATGAACAAGGAAGAGTTTTAGGAATTTTGTTAAGGGATTCATGGATCTAAACCAGAAATCGGTTTTAGAACCTTTTATATAAATCTAAGCCTAAAAGGAAAAGATTGGGGTTAGAAAAGTTAGATAATTAGCTGCTTAAGCTAGAGTGTGGGATTTAAGCCTACGGGTAGAGTGTAACAGAGGCCACTGATATTAGAACATCAGGCCCGAGAGACAAAGTCTCAATCTGCAATTATCTGTTTATATTTATATATACATAGAGTGATTAGAATCTGTATAAATGTGTGTTCGAGTGATTGAATGATAAATGTTGAAAAGTGTGCAACAAGAAATGCTTGTTGAGAATGCAACAAGATGATGGAGCTTAGTGAAAAGAGTCGCCTTCACTAAGTGGGCCCGCAGGCTATTTTTGGCGCAATTCTATTTTTAGACTATTTCTATTTTTAGACATATGGATCATGTTTATGGATTGCAGGTTGTTGTTTATGGATGATTGGTAAAATTGGGAAAAATAGATGGACTTCTATATTTAGATCACACCGGAGTGACTGCTCAGTCTAAATATAGAAAAGTCAAATATTATTATCTCACAATAATATTTGGACTATAAACTTAATCTTATTCTCTTGGAGCACTTCAGGATGAGCTACGGATGTGGTACATGCAGATCCCAGAAGGAAATACGTGGTTACCTATGGGATGACTAATATTTGCATGCAAGACTTCAGTTAGAACTCAAGTGAGTTGAGTTTAGTGGACTGGAGGTGCAGTTGATGGAGTTGTGTTCAGTTTAGCTTTGTTAAACTGGTTGTATTTAGTTTAACTGGAAAATAGACTAGAGATGAGTTGGGTGAATTAGTTATTAATTAATTCACAAGTTATTAACTCATAATACAACTAATGAATACATCAGTTAACTCAGTTGCATGTCGGTGCATGTTCAGTTCAGCAGGGACAGGTGTTAGAGGATCAGATTGCTATCAGTTGTGACTATAGTTGTGCATTAGATTTGCACAATCAAGGGATTGAGTATGCCAATGAGGATTTCGTGGTTCAGCCAATGAAGTACGAGTTTTCTTGAGCCATTATCATCATTGTCTTGCAGGATTGCGCAGTGGAGGCAGGCAAGCAGTGGAAGAGATTTGGAGATCAGATCTGAGCTGTATTGTGTGTAACAGAGGTGGAGATACTTGTGAGAAGTATTATCCTGTGTAATGTTACATGACTCAATCATTAATATACAGATAGTTGGGGTTTTTAGCGAGATGCTTTCCCCGGGATACATACTGTGTTAATGTGTGAATGCTCTTGATGTTTTATTGTTATTGATGCTGCTATATTGATGATCAACGTAGAGAGCTTATGTATTGTGTATGTTTTCCGCAATAGTACATGATCAGGAAATCTCCATTGAATATGTGTTAAATTATTCAAAATTTCTACATGGTATCAGAGCTGTTGATCATCAGATCTACTATTCAGGAAGTGTTCACATTCTATTTCTCTAGGCAGAGCCTGTAATCGGGCCAGGTAGCCTCTGGATTCATCCTTCCTTTGGAAGGTGAAATATCCGGTAAAATCCCATATAGTCAATCTCTGTACGATAAATATTGTGTTCTCACGAATCTTAGATCCGAGGCGGTTGAGTTGGTTGCTGGTGGAATTCGAATTTGCAGCAGTGTTTTCTTGGTGACAACGCAGCAATGTCTTTCAACGGATTGCGATTGGAGTATGCTCTTGAGGGCAGCTCAAACTATATTGCATGGAAGGACAGGATGGAGGCAGTATTGGATGATAACGGGCTGAAGGAGTTCATAGATACGGATATTCCAAAGCCTACTGATGCTACTCAAGCTGATGCTTGGCAAAAGAAGATCGCAAAATGTCGAAGGATTCTGTTGGAGGGCGTGAAGGATCACATTGTGTCTAGCCTCCATGGAAAGGCTACTCCATATTTGATGTGGAAATCATTAACAGAATTATTCCAAAGCAAGAGCGATCAGAGGAAGCTGGCGCTCAAAAATAAACTCAGAAACATCAAATGCGAGAAGGGTGACAGTATTCCCAAGTATCTCACGAAGTTCACTCAGTGTCGAGATGAACTTGGAAGTGTGGGGGTTACTGTCGATGATGAGGACTTGGTGAGCTTCGCTCTCCTTGGTCTTCCGAAGAGTTGGCATTCCTATCAGGACTCTGTCAATGGTCGGGAGAAGTTGCCAGGATGGGAAAGACTATGGTCAGATCTTGTGCAGGAGGAGATCAGGCGGTGCACCAGAGACAGTTCTTCATCTATGCATGATGAGAAGAACTTTGCCTTAGCGAGTAAGGCGAAGAAGGGGAAGGGTAAGGTTTCTCTTTCCGAATCCAGTTCTTCCAATGATGGGAAGAAGGTTGACAAGTCGAAGGTGAGATGCTTTCGTTGTCATGAGTTGGGCCATTATGCTACTAATTGCCCAAAGAAGAAGTCCAAGAAGGGATCCGAGGAAGGATCTGAAGGTGAGGCACTTGCTTCACAGTTGAGTTGGATTTCACACTCTTCGCATGCATGGTTTCATCCATGATGGGAAGTGGTTGGTTTCTTGACAGTGGAGCTTCTTTCCACATGACCGGTGACAAAAGTTTTTTCAGTACTTTGGAGGAGAAAGATCTCCAGATACTCATAGGGATGGGTAATGATGAGAAGTATAGTGTCTCAGGTGTAGGCACGGTTATTTTTCAGAGGGAGCATGGAGCTCACCTTAACTTGACCGATGTCAAGTATGTACCAGGACTGAAGAGAAACTTGGTGTCAATCGCGATGCTGGAAGACAGAGGCTATGATGTAGTCTTCAGAGACGGAAAGGTTTTCCTTAGACACATCATCACTAGACAGGTGAAGCATATTGGTTCACGGGTCAAGAACCTGTATGCTCTTAAGGTTCAAGATGCATGCAAAGCCTTGAGCAGCAAGGCAACTGATGGAGACTTGGTGGTTGAGAGGGAGGGTATATTACCTCTCAACATGCAGAGCCAGAAGAAGTCTCAGACAATTGTGGAGGAGCCACGATTGGTGCAGCAGCTTCAGGAGGTTTTGGAGCAGCCACAACAAGGGAATCTGAGAGGAGATCGAGTAGAGACATCTACTCATGCAGAGACCTCCAATAGGGGGAAACTTTGAGCCAGGTGGGCTGAGGGATCACATGCATCCATACCTCCAGGTAGGAGGTGGGGCGATATAGA
>APFE031651267.1:5465-44206 GCA_000404065.3 Pinus taeda
TAACTTTCAATAGTGTTATTAAAGGGTTGAATTATTTATGTAAAGAAATACATATTTTATATTAATCCTATTTCATAATTCCCCCATCATGAGTGATAATTCATGCCACTCGGTATGATCATGCATATAAATCGTAGTTTTGATAGGCATCTATTTAATGTTATTTTCATAGTCAGTTGCCATGAACAGATTCAATATATTGTAGTGGGAGTAATATTTATGAGTTCTCCCTCATTATCTGTAGATAAATCATGTTGGCTCATTGTGAGTATTAAATGAGACGATGTACGGGCTATGTCATGGGAAGCCTTCCCGCCTCCCTCATTTTATTTACAATTCTAGATTATGTACAAATATGTACATATTTATGTTTTGCAATGTCCATTCTTCTCTTCATCTTGTCCACATTCTTGTTAATTTGCCTTCACTTGTTGGCACATCCCTTTGTTGGCTTGCACCGGTCCATGAGGAGGAGTTGAATTAGCATTGATGTAGCCTTCCATACATTTTCCCCTCCTCGTATGGGGAGATGTGCAATATTTTGGCTTCATCACTTTGTTGTCGTGGTGCGTCTTTCAATGGATGGTAGGCTTCATAACCATGCATATATAATTTTGACAGTAATTCCTTTTAGGAGCCACTCCCTTATATTTAGAAATGGCACTCCCAGTGCAATCTAGACATGCTCACATCCATACAGACCAGGTTTCAGTCGTGGTGACAATCAAACGTTCATATGATAAGTCAGCCTTGTTGTACGCACTGAGATAATTTCCCTTGTCCCACATTAAGTAATAATGATGGTGCTAGACTTCGGGATTCTCCTCTCTACAAACAACATCTTGAAATGAGGGATTGGGCAATGTTAAGGAAGTCATCCACAAGCCAAATTTTAGCACTTATCAAAACTCCGAGCTCCAAAATTGATTTCTCTGCTTTTTATAAGACTTATTTGCCTAATGTTGTGCCACTGTGGGAAAGGAAGGGATGGGATAGATTGGTGGTGGTGAAGCGTTGACAATGTTTTGCTTCTTCTCCACAGTGGAAGATATGCATATTGGCTCAATACTATTTTCTTTTGATAAACAAATTTGATGGCACACTCTTATCACAACTTCTCTTGTATCGCAATTACATCCTCTCCTCGAATTTCCTCTTTGCATTTTAAGAGTGTGGATATGGTGCAACTCCAAGTGGATTCAGCCTGGTTACAAAGGCCCTTTATTTCTATTTATGCCACAATGAGGGTGGCGCTCTTCAACAACACCTTTTTTTTGTAACAATTTCAGGTTCTTGTTAAGTCTCATTGAAAATTATAACTATCATGGGTTGCTCATTTTGATACCAAATTGGCTATATTTATCATGTCATGCATATATTCCTAAATTTTTCTCTTGGGTCGATGTACATCATTAAAGTTCATGTATTTTTTCTATCATGTAAAGTGTTAAAAAAAGACATTGGTAATCTGAAGATGTATCCTATGTAACACTCTATTGTAGATATAAAAAGGCAGAAAAATACACATTTTACATTAATCATATTTCATAATTAATTATATTTCATAATTTTAATGGGGCATTAATTTTCTTTCATATTCAATCATTTTCATATTAAATACATAATGTTATAAACAAATTCTAAGCAAGCGTTTAAAGAAATTAAGAATTAAGAATTAATCATATTTTGGATTAATCATATTTTGATACATTTTTTTCTTTTATATGTGATAATCTTATCTTTTTACATATAGTTAAAAATCATATGTGGCAAGTTCTATTAGCTTATTCTTCATCAAATACAATTATTTTTGGATATTCATATATACTCCTAAAGGTACAGAATTTATTTACTCTATAAATTTACATAACAACCCAATTAAAGATAAACATTGGGATAACCAAATTAATTTAGGGTTTAGTAGATGTATATATTGTATTAAGATGAAGTCTTAGAAAATCCAAAATAGTGTCCTTGTTCAAATTTAATTCACCAATTGGTTTTGATGTTGCCTCCAAATGTAATTCCATGAGTGATCGTAATTTTGTAATCCTAGCTTTGTCATTCATTGGACAATTTTATCTTGAGAAATATTATATTTTTAAAATATACGATATAGAAACTTAACATACCCATAGGAATTATGTAAATTTTAGTTCACAATTCCCTATTTTTAACACAAAACCCCTTTCACCCAAAGTAACATTAAATTCATGGGAGAGATCTAAAAATCTGAACTTTAATTTTCCTAGGAATTCCCCATTTTGAACAAAAGAATCCCTTCTACCTTGAGTAATATGAGATCCATGTGAGAGATCTGAAAATTTGAGCTTTATGTCTCCTAGCAAGGAACCTTGAGTCTTAGATTAATAATGAAGTTATTAAACTTAAAAATAACATGTACCCCAAATGACATGTGTTAGTGTCAGTGTTTCATACTGCCATGAGTGATCAAAATCTGCTCTTTCACATTTCATAGTAGGAGTCCCATACTGATGAGTTTTCATTCCATTTGGTCATGGATTCACTGAAGGTAGGGTTTTCTTCAATTTTTTCCCTCAAAACAATACTTGCTAATCCTCCTTCATATATTTTAGTCATGGCTCATGTTCCTTTGCAATTCATTTCATTAGGTCTTAGGGTTTGGTCTCATTAGGTTTTAGGGTCCCACCACGGTCATACCTAATAATTACATGCCAATAATGATCAATAAGGACATGAGGAGGCAAGTAATTATTAGCAAATCCATAATTTATCATTTTGAAAGCCTAATGTAGTTCTCACCTCAAAACTTATTTTGAGGTGAAAACAGGGTATTTTGTTTTTATCTCCATTAATGATGTGATTTTATGTTTTCATATGTAATATTGGTTCCCAGCTACTCCTAGCATCTAATGATGTTTCTAAGCCCCTGCCACTACAAAAATCAAGTCATCATGAGCACCAATTCACCTGCAAAAGCAAAAGAGAAACAAGCACTAAAACCTTAACTTCCTCTCCCATTGAGCTATGGTTGGCTATGGAATCGGAGATATATAAGAAAAGGAGGCATAAGGGATATCAGAAGGTATGAAGCAATTTCATATCATCAAAAAATAGGTCTCCATCATTTGTCGAGAATTCATTCAAAGGAACAAGCCATTCACCAAAGATAAGGGATGATTTTTCTTCAAACTGTGTTCATGAGCAAGAAAAGATGAATTTGACAAAAGTGAGAGATTTTTTGTCCATCATAGACCCAAGAATAAAAACCTCCTTCATTTTTTACCCAGGTGTCATTGTTTTAGAGAAATGTCAAAAATATAGTTCCCTCAAGAGAGTTGATGCAATTCTAGAGTGACCTTGGGGAAATCGATATTTCTCCTAGATAGGGTAGCCACATGACTTGTTGGATGAGTCCACTGATAACTATACACAAAGAGATTTCCAATGAGCTATCATGAGCTCAATTTGGAGTTCAAAAAGACCTCCAAACATTGACTGAAACAACACTCTGCATTTTGGCAACCTCATTCTACACATTTTGAGCAGTCTTGGGAGATTGATCTTTTGACAGGGAAAATGAACTCCAAATTGAAAAATTCAAGATGTTCTGGAAATTATACTTGACAATATTTCAAATGATCTATCCCACACCAAATTTGGACATTGGGGAGGCCTCCAAAGGTGGTTTTAAAAAAGGAATCACTCTTTCAGAGGGTGGCACTGCGCTTTGAGAGGGTGGCACTGCGCTTTTGGTGGTGGTGTTGTGCTTTTGGCAGTGGCGCTGCGCTTTTGCTAGGAAAGCCAGAAAGGCCTCAAAAAATTCAATAAACCTTAATATTGTCCTCTCTTCCCTTCAATGCAATTAAGTTAACATCCCTTACTACATTTTTGGTTTGCATTTTAAACTTTTTAGCATCCTTCCCCTTGGCAAGTGTGAAACCCTAAAAATCTCCCTTGGTTATGCCTAAACCCTAAAACCCCCAACATTCCTCCTATCACCTATCACTATAGCTCTAAACGTTTTCCCTATCCCTTTTTCCATTTTTCCCTATTCCATATCATCCTTATCCCTTTATCCCTCTTCCCAAAGGGTAATTTCTCAAACAAGCCAAGCCATTCCTCTCATTTTATGATTCCTAATCCCTCATTCATTTTCTAGCCCGTAAGCTCATCTCCCATCCCCCCTCCCTAAAAAAACTTTCATTCATTCCCTTAATACATGTCAACCTTGCAAACATGGACCAAGAAGACTGAGACTATAAGAAGGAGGAAAACACAGGCAGACACAGCTCAGCAAGCAAAGCTAGGCAATAAAGAAAACCACACAACGAAGGAAAATAGACTCAAAATATTGGTCGAAGCTTCTTTTTCCAACCAAAGAAATTGATAGTGGTGCTCCATGCCAAATTTGGGCAAATTTTGAGAAATTGTTCATTTTTGATATTTTGAAATTCACAATGCAGAAAATTTACCAAGTGGCGTTGCGATTTTTCGTGGAGAATCCAATGAAGAATAGGTTGACATTTTTGTATTCAAAATGATGAGGACATTCACCCTGGAAATTTTTAGAAGTTTTGGAATTTTTGGTCCACCAAAAGTTCCAAAAACTACCAAAACATGACCTTTCTGCCTCTTTTTGGACACATACAAGTAGTCTTGGGAGGTTCAAGCTTTGAAGGGGTAAATGGCCTCCAAATTAAAAAATTCTAGGTGCTACAGAAATTAGACTTGAATTTCGTTCCAATGCATTATCATGGGCTCAATTTGGATAAGGGGAAGGCCTCCAAAAGTGTGATGAAATTGGCATTGCGCTTTGAGCCATTTTGCTCAAGAAAATTGAAATTCACCTATTTTGACTATGAATTTGATTTCTCTCTTCTCATGGATGATTTCACTGATGTAATTGATGACATGGCATGTAAATTTCATCTTGAAACAGTGTTAGAGGGTAGATTTATTAGTTAGAGGTGGTTTTGAGTAAAATGAATCAGTTTCCCCTCTTTTAGAGGCAAGTTGTTTGACTGCCTATATTCCAGTTCTTCGTTGGGAAATGGTTGAAACACCCCCTCTTCCCATGGATTTGACCCTTGAAGGTCAGAATGAGTAGTTTTTATGCCTATATTATGTATTTTCTTAGTCGTTTGTAGAGGTTCGATTCAGTTGGATGCTCATGAATTGAACACATATCATTTTGTAGCAGTTTTGGCAATAAACTAATAGATTTGCAGCTATTTTTATAGGATTCCTATGGTGTGGCCTTTAGCATGCATTTATTCTTCTGTTAATATGTTCTTGTGTTATTTATGTATGCCTCTTCCATATAATTACTTCTGATTGGTTGTTTTCAGCTCATATAGGTGGATTACATTAGGTTTTAATGCTCTGCCTTGGGAAAACACCAGTATTTCATGTTTTTTCTTTTCTTTAAGAAGGATTATTGACTTGATCAGACCCTTCTTAGCTCCTCACTAGTCTATCCTTTCACCACATCAAGCTTTAAGGTGTTGAAGATCATACCTACCTTGTCCCATAGAATCTCCTACAATTTTGACCTAGTTTCCGAGACCGAAAATGCCGAGCTCCTCCTAATCTAGCAAAAACACCAACCAATTCAATCAAAACACTTGAGCTACTATACCTAACATAAAATCTTGTTCCTCATCCATTCATATTGACTAATATTTGTATGGAGATATCCCTAATCCAGGTGGAGATTGGTGACCACCCGCCAATTCCACCTGGACCCCCACCATTGGTTCTTTCAGTTTTTCAATTTCCTTAATTATAGAACAATATACTATTCTTAGCAGTTTTTTATGTCCTAAACTTCCCGAGCCATTTCAAGGCCCTAGACAAAGTTTATTTTTTGGGAAATATACCACTAATGATTTTCAGTCTAAAATCGTCTTTTCCATCGTAGTTCTCGGAGAGATATTTCCAACGGGTATGATCAAGTCGCGACCTGGGGAAGTTGGCTATCCAACTCACCACAACAGGGCCCATAAACTCTTGGTGTTACATCTCCTCGGGTTAATGTTTTGGTTTTTTAGGGTTTGATCTTATTATTCAATAATAAAAAGGCCCTTGAGCCTCATTGTAAGACAATTTAGAGGCATGTAGCCATCATATCTCTTCTCAGAGATAAGCTACCATCACCTTAGCTGGTTTATTTCCATTCATGTTTGTAAGCATATTTTAGTATTTTACATTAATGAAATGAAGTATTATTCCCGCTGCATATCTATGTCTACAGTTATCTCTATAATTTGTTGTGTTCCTATTTAAATCCGGATCAGTGGTATTAGAGCTGTCTGCTTTTCTTCTCTGTTTTTCTTTGCATGTCCCAACAAAGTCTAGATATAAGGAGTCAGGGCTTCGACTGGTCGAGCCATTGTAAGACCAAGCTCACAAATCCTAATGGTCTCCCATGGCAAATGGAAAGAAAGATGATGGGATAGGAGATACTATCAAAATCTTGCTCAAAGAAGCCCTCGAGCAACAAAGGAGCATGATGATGGACAACTTTGCCCAGATCCTTCATCGGAAACCTAGGGGTGATGCATCAGTTTCCAACAACAACTTTGGAAATGCCACACCATTTAAGGTACAAGTTCATTTTGAAATCCCCATATTCAAGGGTCAGATAGACACAGATGTCGTTGATAAATGGTTAAATGTGCTAGAGGGTTATTCTTTTGTTCGTGATTTTTCCAGTTGGGAAAAGATTATTTTCGCTCTTCTCAAAGTAGCCCCCAATGTCAAGGATTGGTGGGAAACCTACTGTGAGCAGAAGGATGAAAGTATAGGCTCACTATTTGTAGCCACACCCACATGGAATTCATTCCAGGATGCCATCAAGGAGCAGTACTACCCTATCAGAAGCTATGAGGATCAATACATAAAGTGGAACACACTGTGGCAGGGAAGCAACCAAGACGTGTCAGCGTTTACAAATATTTTCCATACCCTTTGCACAAAGTAGGGTATCAAGGATACAGAGTGGCATTTGGTACTTAAATATCGTGGCTTCCTACACAAGTACATCCAGGAAGAAATAGTATTCCTAAACATCTCCTCGCTCAGCACGACATACTAGTATGCCATCAAGGTTGAGAAAAAGTTTAAATAGAAGAAGCGAGAATTTCAATCTGTGGATCTTAAACAAGGGAAAGGTGCCCCAAAAGTACAGAGCAAAGGACAAAGCCAAGGTGGGGTGACCGAAGACAACCTGCCAAAGCTACAAGAAAATAATAGTGTTGTGAAGCCGAAAAAGGACACGGGAAAGTGATGTGAGTTTTGTAAGAGTTCAACTCACAACATAAGTGAGTGTTGGGCCAAGCAGTCACTGGTGGCTAAGCTAAAGGGTTCAGAACCAGATGCATGTTCTGACTTGGATTTAGAACCTGATAAGGGGAATGAAAAAGGGAATCAAATTATCGATGTGAAGCCCAACACTAGCATTGCCACCACGAAGGTCTAGAAGGAGGAACCCGAAGATCTAGAGGAGGAGGAGCATCTCTTCCACTCCCAGATGTGCATAACGGACTCCTCGCTACAGTTCATTGTTGACAATGGGAGTCAAAATAACCTCATTTCAGTAGAGGTTGTGAAGTAGCTGGGTTTACTAACCATGGCACATCCACAATAGTACACCATTGGGTGGCTTCACCAAGGATGGGATCTTCGTGTGAGCCCATAGTGTCGCCTTCCATACAACATCAAACCCTTCGTGGATGAGGTATTGTGTGACATTGCTCCCCTAGAATTTTGTGATGTATTATTAGGAAAACCATACTTGTGGAAGCGACATGTTGTGTATGAATCAAGGCCCCGTGCTGTTATTGATACTTTGGAAATAAGTTGTACAGGATACCATAGGTAGCATCACCTACCACCATTTCTTTGGTTATTGCAAAACAATGTAGTAACCTCATTTCCAAAACTGGGAAATTTTTTTTTCTGATGATACGCCCTTAAGGAAAGAAAAAGACAGTGGCCACTACCTCTAGACAGGGCCCCTCTGCATGACAATTACAGATGGACAAAGTTGTCGAGGACCAATCTATCGGTGCTCCATTCTGGAGAATGATGAAATCAAGAGGCAGATTCAGGAGCTGCTGCAAAAAGGTCACATCCATCTAAGCTCATCACTGTATAAGAGCCCGATCATGTTGGTACAGAAGAAGGATGGGCCTTGGAGACTCTGTATTGACTATCGAACACTGAACAAGATCACTGTTTGTAATAGGCATGCAATCCCACAGATTGATGTTCTACTGGACCAACTGAATGGGGGAAAATATTTCAGCAAGATCGATTTAAAGTCAGGATATCACTAGGCACCAATCGAACACTTCAATGTATGGAAGACTTCCTTTAAAGCTAAGAAGGGCCTTTTTGAATGGTTGGTTATGCCTTTTGAATTGATGAATGCTCCTGCAACGTTCATGAGGCTAATTGATGACATTTTGCGGCCATTCACCAACTCATTTATAGTGGTATACTTGGATGACATCCTGATCTTCAGCTAGAGCTAGGAAGAGAACCTCCACCACATCTTACAAGTTCTCCAAACACTGCGACAATACAAGTTATGTGCCAATTTGGAGAAATGCACTTTTGGCATGACCCAAGTTCAGTATCTGGGATACATTATTGATGAACAGGGGGAGCATGTGGATCTAGCTAAGATCCAGGTCACTCGGAATTGGCCATCTCCAACCACTCTGATAGAGCTTCACAGCTTTCTAGGCCTTGCCAACTTCTACCACAAGTTCATGTTGGGATTTTCTCATATCACTTGGCCCTTGAGTCAAGTCACCAATGGAGGAGTCAAAGCAAAATTCTTTTGGTCTATATCTCAATAGAAGGCATTCACAGAGTTGAAAGATTGACTATGCTCAACACCAGTTCTTGCATTACCAGACTTGCAACAACCATTTGAGGTTGAGACAGATTCCTCTGACTATGCTATTGGGGTAGTCCTTAATCAATGTAGGCATCCAGTGGCATATCACAGTGAGACACTTTCAGACATAGTCCAGAAGTATCCCACTTATGACAAAGAGATGAATTCCATTGTTCAGGGCTACCAACAATGGAAGCATTATATTTTGGGGAAGGAAATGGTCATCCACACAGACCACCAACCCCTATAGTTCATACATACCCAAGGAAAATTGTAGAATGATCCCCATCATAAGTGGTCCACATACCTACAACAGTTCCATTTGAATATCAAGTATAAGAAGGACAACACCAATAATGTTACAGATTTCCCGGTCGATCACCGATCATGGCATTAACCACTGTGCTCAACTATTGTGGGCACGAGACTTTTGATTGGCCACTTCTCTACAAAAGCAACTTGAAATTCAGCCACACATGCTAGACACTCTTGGAGGGACAAGATGTTCTAGTTTTTCACCTCTAGGATGCCTTGTTATGCCATCTGGGTCACCTTTGTGTTCCTTCAAGCGAGTGTGCCAAGATGATTTGGGAAGCACACTACAGTAAGGATGTTGGGCATTTCGAGGTCAAAAAAATAGTCGCAATACTACAGAAGTATTTCTATTGGATGAATCATTGATAGGATGTTGGTAGGTACATCAGATCATGCACTGCCTGCGCCATTTCCAAACTAACCATCAAGAAGCAACGCCTCTATACCCCACTGCCTACCCCTAGTAAACCTTCGGAATCCATCTCCACGAATTACTTGTTAGGCCTTCCTTCCACTAAGCATGGAAATGACAATTTTTTTTGGTCGTCAACAGGTTCTCGAAGATGGCCATTATGGTGGCCTGCAAGAAGAATATCACAGCACAAGGCACTACTAAACTCTTCTTTGAATGAGTGTGGGTAAACTTTGGGATCCCACAATCTATCATCTTAGATCACGATAGTAGGTTCCTCAGTACATTTTGGTCCCGTCTTTGGTTGATTTTGGACACCAAACTCGCTAAGTCCACAACCTTCCATCCTCAAAGAGATGGTTAGGAAAAGGTTTTCAACATGATGATCGTACACATTCTGCGCATGTAAAACTCAAAGTAGCCACGCACATTGAATGAGCCTCCCCTATGTTCAACATATCTACAACTGGGCTCTCCATAGCTCAATTTTCCACAACCCTTCTAAGGTGGGCTTGGGATTCTAGCCACTATGTCCCATTGATGTGGCCATGCCATTTGCAGCTACTCACGCATATTCAACTCATGTCCAGTCAGAAACAAATAGGGTAAACAACTTCATTGAGCACATACAACATATTCAACAATAGGTCCATGACATTCTAGAGAAATCAAATGCCAAGTACAAGCAGCGACATGATCAACATTGGGTGCCACACAAGTTTCAGGTGGGTGACAAAGTCTGGTTGCCTTTGCGAAAGGAACACCTTACCGAAGCCTATCAAAAAATCAGACCACTCTGATATGGTCCTTACACCATTACCAAGGCTATGGGAGACAATGTATTTGAGCTCAACATTCCCCCATTCCTTGGCCTGCACCCAATGTTCAATATGGACCACCTTCGACCATACTTTCCACCATTACTAGACAGATCTGACATTGCAGAACAACTCACACCCACAGAGTTAAATCCAGATTGCATGGAACAAGCTACAACTAATGAGATCATGGACACAGAGATCAAGCACACATGCCAGTAGAATATCCAACTATATTGAGTTGTCAAAGCAGGCCAACTCCTTCACCAGGGCAAATGGCTCACTAGGGACCAAGTTCAGCAGAAGTTTCCTCATCTCATGGAGGAACTCAATGCAATGGGGACCATTGCTTCCTAAGGGGGGATGAATGATCTAGGTGGATATCGATGGCCACCCACCAATTCCACTTGGATCCCCACCATTGCTTCTTTTATTTTTTGATTTTCCTTAATTATAGCATAGTATACTATTTTTAGCAGTTTTTTGGGTCATAAACTTCTAGAGCCGTTTTGAGGCCCTAAATGACATTTTTTGGGAAATCTACCGCTTATGATTTTTTGTCTAAAATTATCTTTCCCATTGTAGTCCTCGGAGAGATATTTCCAATGGGCTATCATGTGCGTCAAATAGAGATAATATGACCAAGTCGCGGCCCTAGGAAGTTGGCCGTCCAACTCACCCCAACGGGGCCCATAAACTCTTGGTGTTACATCTCCTCGGGTTAGTATTTTGGTTGTTTAGGTTTTTATCTTATTTTTCAATAATAAAGGGGCCCTTTAGCCTCATTATAAGATAGTGCATAGGCATGTAGCTACCACATCTCTTCTCAGAGATAAGCTACCATCGCCCTAGCTGGTTTATTTCCATTCTTGTTTGTAAGCATATTTCAGTATTTTACAGTAATGAAATGAAGTATTATTCCCACTGCATCTCTGTGTTTACGGTTTTCTATATAATTTGTTGCATTCCTTTTTAAATCTGGATCAAGCTCTCTCTCGACCTAGTAGGGTTAGCTACTAGGTTAAGCATGGTTTGTGGTTACCCTAGAATTGCCTCCCTTCAGCCTGAGGTCAATCTAGGTTTAACATAGTGCCGACCATACTGGGGATGTAGTTTTATGTTCCTAAGTAAAATATGTCAAGTTTGTATTTGACTGTTGAAGGTGCACAATGATCAGACACTAGAAAGATAAAATCATTCACCTGGTGACTGACTCTAAATCAGTTTCGAGATCAAATCCAAGGACTCCACTGGAGAATGAACTCGACCAATAGAAACATGAGAGGAAAATATGGAAAGAGTAGGTATTCAAGTTGAAATTTCATCCAAGAGATTATGTTCTTTGTTATAAATTATTTCTTGTCTTTTCCCGAGAATGTCAAGAAGGCTTTACAATGTATATTGTATTTGAGGACAGATCCTAAACCTGCATTTTATTCCTTCCCTTTGAAGATTGTGAATACAAAATGTTCGCATGCCTTTGATCTTGATCAAGACCCTTCTTTTGAATCTTATGATGATCGCCTTCAAACTGATGAGCCTAAAGAGACAAAGACTGATTCTACACCTTCTGTACATATTCCTACACCTTGTAAAATTCCAGATCGATACAAACCTCTAATTTTACCTCCTATATCCCATGCTTTTCCTAAAAGTCATTACCTATATCTACCAAGATTTCATGGTGAATGTGACAACATCACTGCTGAGGGACATGTACTAAATTTTGAGTCTTTTCTTAACCTTTATGAAGTTGATGAAGGGGCTGTCAGTATTAGGCGTTTTTTCTCTTTGTTTGGAAGGAAAAGTCAAGAATTGGTTCAAAACCCTACCTCATATGAGCATATTAGATTTCCATTTGTTCGTTGAAGTTATTCTCAAAAAGTGGGTGGTCAAACAGAACTCTTTGTTGATTCTCAAAGAATATAACCGACTGAAAAGACTACTAGGGGAAACAGTGCAACAATTTTCTGCCAAGTTTAACCAACTCTATTTCTCGATGCTGATTAATATAAGACCTCCTCCTCGATCCACTCTCTTACACTACCCAAAAGCCTTTGAGCTGGAAATGGATTTTTAGCTGAGGGAAAGGAACCTTGCAACACTTGAAGAGATGCAAAACAATGTTGTAGATGTAGAGGCTAATTTTCTGATCAGAAGGACAAAGTTGAAGGAAGAAGAGATGAACAACATAGATCCCGAGGAATCGACATCTTTAGAGGTAAAGCTCCACGTTTTGGTAAATGCAATCGAAGAGATGATGCAAAAGATCACCACAAGAAATGAGTATGATGTTCAATGCCATGGCTTGTAGATTGAAAAAGAACAAGTGGTTGATCCAAAACATTTTCTTTCTTGTCCCAGTTTTCATAGATCTAATAATGATTGTTTTATAGACCATCTTGGAGAAGAGATATTTTTTGACCAAACATTTATGCTTCATGATGTGTTTTATACTGATGATTTCCCTATGTTTAATCAATATGATGATGATTTTGTTCTCCAAATAGAAGCTAGTCTTGAAAACAAATCAGCAACTGGTTTGTGTAAGGAGGAAGTCCACTTTTAGCAGCTCAAATACAGTGATCAACCGTTGCATATCAGCTATGGAAGTGAAGAGGAAAGTACAAAAAATGTTGAAGTAAGTGAAGGATCTTTGCATTTTTGTTTTTCTTCATTTTAGTTCATCAGAGACAACTTTCATGCAATCAGAAATTAACTGTCGACAAGTTTTGATCTGGACCATCTTGAGGGTAATGAAACCCTTGTTTAAGACTTCTCACACTAGATTTGCGGCTCCTGAATGCCATTGAGTGTGAAGTTGCAGATGAAGACTTGGAAGCTCAAACATATGATCAAATGATGCAAGATGATTCCGTACAATTCTATTTTGAATCATTTAAGTTTTTGAAGGGAATTTCACATAGTATATCTTCAAATGAGCAGCTTGCAGAAAATCATGAAATCCCATTGGAACCAATAGAAAGTGGGTTGCAACAGTCTTTTCGAGTCTTTCATGATCCAATAGATAATGTGATGGATGATATCTACAGTCAAAGTCCTCCATTAGCTAACTATGATCTTGAGAAAAGTATTGATACAAACCTTATCCAAGAGTCGATTTCTTTGTCATTATTAGAAAGAGTCTGTTCACAAAGCTCAGATGAAAGTTTGAATTCATGGTACGAGGAGAAGAAACATAATCCATTGGATGAGATAAGCCCCGATGCACATGAATTTCAAGATCCGTATGTAGTATTTTTGGAGTGAGATGGAGAATCCATATTATTCAATCTGGGAAAATTTGGATCTATTTACAATTTTTCATAGGAGTTTCCTTTTAGTAGTTCCCTCTTGTTGTTCATAAGAAAGCACTTGCAGAAAATTCAAATATCAACCAGAATTCTTACTTGGCTGCATTGGTTATTTCATTTCACTTGATCAGGTGATGAATGGAACAGTTAGACTAGGTTTTATTGAAGAAGATCCATTTTGAGTATCTTTTCCAGTTTGTCAGTTGCATTTTAGTATCGAGTCAGTTTTTAGTGAGTAAAAGTCAATATGTGTCATCAAGTCATCAATTTTCAGTCATGCATTTCAGTTTGAGTTTTTGACTCCATGCCCGATGGATAAGGCTACTAGGTCTACGATGTTCTTGGCACCTCCAAAGAGCTACCATACCCATTGGAGCCAATGTTAGTGTCAATGTTTCACACTTCCATCAGTGATCAAAATCTTCTCTTTTGCATTTCATAGTAGGAGTCCCATACTGATAAGTTTGCATTCCATTAGGTCATGGATTCACTGATGGTAGGGTTCTCTTTAAAATTTTCTCTCAAAACTGATCCTCTTTCATATATTTTAGTCATGTCTCATGTTCCCTTTGCAATTCATTCCAATAGGTCTTAGGTTCCGGTCTCATTATGTTTTAGGGTCCAACCATGGTCAAATCCAATACTTACATGCCAATAATTATCAGCAAGGACATTAAGAGGAAAATAATGATTAGCAAAGTTCTCACCTCAAAACTTGTTTTGAGGTGAAAACAAGGTATTTTGTTTTTATCTCCATTAATGATGTAATTTAATGCTTTGATATGTAATATTGGTTCCCAGCTTCTCTTAAGCATCGAGTGATGTTTCGGAGCACCTGCCACTGCAAAAATAAAGTCATCATGAGCATCAATTCACCTGCAAAAACAAAAGAGAAACAAGCACTAAAGCCCTAATTTCCTCTCCCACTAAGCTAGGGTTGGCTATGGGATTAGAGATATCTAAGCAGAGGAGACATAAGGGATATCAAAAGGTATGATGCCATTTCGTATCATCAAACATAAGGTCTCCATCATTTGTCGAGAAGTCATTCCAAGGAACAAGCCATTCACCACAAATAAGGGACGATTTTTCTTCAAACAGTGTTTCTGAGCAAAAAAAGATGAATTTGACAAAAGTGAGAGGTTTTTGTCCATCATAGACCAAGAAAAAAAAACCTTCAGTTTGTACATAGGTATCATGGTTTTAGAGAGATGTCAAAAACATAGTTTCCTTAAGAGAGCCGATACACTGCAGGAGTGACATTGGGGAAATCAATATTTCTCCTAGATAGGGTGTCAAATGACTTATTTGATGAGTCAAGTTATAACTATATAGAAATATATTTCTAATGAGCTATCATGAGCTAAATTTGGAGATTACGAAGACCTCCAAACATTGACTGAAACAACACTCTACATTTTTGTAGCCTCATTCTGCACATTTTGACCCGTCTTGGGAGATTAGAATTTTCATAGGGAAAATAAACTCCACATTGAAAAGTTCAAGATGTTCTGGAAGAGAGACTGGATAAGCTTTACAACGATATATTGCGTGATCAATTTGGACACTAGGAAGGCCTCCAAAAGTGGTCTGCAAAAAGGCATTGTGCTTTGATAAGGTGGCATTGTGCTTTGAGAGGGTGGCGTTACGCTTTTGGCAATGGCATTGCGCTTTTGGTAGGAGATCCAAAAAGGCCTCAAGAGCTTTAAGAAACCTCAATATTTTCCTCTCTTCCCTGCAATGTAAGTAATTTAACAACCCTTACTACATTTTTGGTTTACATTTCAAATTTTTTAGCATCATTCCCCATGGCAAGTGTGAAACCCTAAAAATCTCCCTTGCTTATACCTAAACCCTAAAACCCCATCATTCCTCCTCTAAACCTATAACTACAGCTCTAAACTTTTTACCTATCCCTTTATCCCTTTATCTCTATTCCATATCATCTGTATCCCTTTATCCCTCTTCCCAAAGGGAAATTTCTCAATCAAGGCAAGCCCTCCCTCTCATTTTATGATTCCTACTTCCTCATTCATTTTCTAGCCCATAATCTCATCTTCCATCCCCTCATTCCTAAAAACACTTTCAATAATTCCTACACCTCAACATGGCAAACATGGACCAAGAATACTGAGACTATAAGGAGGAGGAAAACATAGGGAGTGACACCTCAACAAGCAGATCTAGGCAATAAAGAAAACGGCACAAGGGAGGAAGATAGACTCAAAATATTGGTTGAAGCTTCTTTGGCCAACCAAAGCATTTGATGGTGGTGCTCCATGCCAAATTTGGTCGAATTTTGAGAACTGTTTGCATTTTTGAAATTTTGAAATTCACAATGTAGAAAATTTGCCCAGAAGCGTAGTTCCATTTTTCGTGGGGCATCCACTCGAGAAACGTTTGACATTTTAAGATTCAGAATGATGAGGACATGCACCCTAGAATTTTTCATAAATTTTGGAGTAGATCTGGTCCACCAAAACGTCCAAAAACTACCAAAAAATGACCTTGCTGCCTCTTTCCGGACACACAGAAGCAGTCTTGGGAGGTTCAATTTTTTATTTTTATTTTTTTTTGGGGGGGGGGGGGGGGGGGTGGTGGAAGGGGGGAGGGGGGAATCACTTCAAAATTAACAAATTCTAGGTGTTCCGGAACCTAGACTTGATGGGCTTTCCAATGAGCTATCATGGGCTCAATTTGGCTAAGGGAAAGGCCTCCAAAGGTGTGCTGAAAGTGACCCTACGCTTTGAGCCATTTTGGTCATGGAAACTCAAATTTGCCTATTTTGACTGTGAATTTGATTTGTATCTCCTCATGTATGATTTCACTGATCTAATTCATGACATCGCATGTAAATGCAATGGTAAAATAGTGTTAGAGGGTAGATTCATCAGTTAGAGGTGGTTTTGAGTCAAATGAATCAATTTCCCCTCGTTTATAGGCAAGTTGTTTGACTGCCTATATTCCAGTTCTTTGTTGGGAAATGGTTGAAAACCCCCCTCTTCTCATCGATTTCATCCTTGAAGGTTAGGATGAGTAGTTTTTATGCCTATATTATGTATTTTCTTAGTCATTTGTAGAGGTTGGATTCAACTGGATGCTCATGAACTGAACACTCATCATTTTGTAGCAGTTTTAGCAGGAAACTAATAGAGTTGCAGCTATTTTTATGGGATTCCTATGGTATGGTCTTTATCATGTTTTTCTTCTTCAGTTAATATGTTCTCATGTTATTTATGTATGCCTCTTCCATATAATTACTTCTGATTTGTTGTTTTCAAGTAAGATAGGTGGAATACATTAGGTTTTAATGCTCTGCCTTAGGAAAACACCAATACTTCATGTTTTTTCTTCTGTTTAAGAAGGATTCTTGACTTTCTCAAGCCCTTATTAGCTCCTCACTAGTCTATCCTTTCACCCCATCAAGCTTTAAGGTGTTGAACATCATACATACCTTGCCCCATAGAATTCCCTAAAATTTTGACCTATTTTCTCAGACCCAAATTCCCCAGCTCCTCCTATTCTGGAAAAAACACCAACCAATTCAATCAAAGCCCTTGAGCTACTATGCCTAGCATAAAATCTTGTTCCCGATCTAGTCATATTGATTGAGATTCATATGGAGAGAGCCCTCTCCCTACCTAGTAGGGCTAGCTATTAGGTTAAGCGTGGATTTTGGTTACCATAGAATTGCCTCCCTTCAGCCTAAGCTCAACCTAGGTGTTAACAACATGTACCCAAAATTCCCATGTTATAGCATGTACCTAAAGTTCTCATAATATGATTTCAGCATTCATTCTAAAATCCACTTTTTGATTATTAGAATAAAAGGTGTTTCTTTAGATACTTGCATACTTGAGAACTTAGTTTAATATGGAAGTCTCTAAGTATTTCACTTATAAAGTAAGTTTTTATTATGCCATGTGGATGATATGGTACTAAAACCCTCACTTGAGGGTTGGGGTGAAAGAAAACAATATGGATTTTATGGTATATGAGGGTATAAATTGAGGGAGACAATGAGCATTTCAACATACATTAGAGTGAGGGTTAAGTTTGAGGGAAACAATGTGCGTTTTAGTGGGAATATGAGGGATGGGGTCAGCAGGGGGGAATGGGGGCCAATGTGTATTTATATGGGTATATAAGGGTGGGAGTCAAGGGAGATAATGTGCATTTCAAATGGTGGGGATGGTAGAAGGCAATGTGCATATTTATTTTCCCTGCCTCGACCCTCATAATGCACCTTTATTTCCTCCCTCTCATTATATGATGGTGGGCGGATGAAAGACAATGTAGAAATTGCCTCCTCCACCTCCACCATTATAACGTGCCATGGCTATATGGTGGTGGGGTTCAAAAAAGCTTCACCTTATCAACCAATATCTCACCACATTCATACATAAATTGGGTTTAGTATTTATGAAAATAGAGTTAATTAATTATAGGAATTATGGGCATTTTGGCAGAAACATTTTACTGTGTTGACCTAGGGTGTAACTGCAAGATGCCAACAAACGCGATTGTCATAGTCTAGCACAACATCATCATTTTAAATCTTCCACAAGGGAAGAAGGTCTCACACCAGGCATGCTGACACTATTAAGTAATGTGTTAGGGATATAGATGGTAACAGATTGATTCCATCTATTAAGTTATTCATCAAAATTATATTCATTTATTAGTATTCAATAAAACTTGTATACATATGTAAATAAAGTAATAAAGAAATTAATGTTTTTTAAAAATTATATGCAACTCCAACAAATTTAGAATAAGATACATATAAATAGATCCCCTAAGCAAACTCATTTACACTATACTTCAGAGAGCCAACCCATTACAACATATATCTATTGAAGCTATGCAAGATCTGCTTCAGACTTCTTCAAAACTAGATGAATAGACAAGAATACAATAGAATACCTCAAATGGACTTTAATTCCCATTTCAATAGTATTATGACCTTGTTCGTGGTCTCTCCCCCTTTTGCAACTTTGTCTATGTGGCTATATATAGGTTTTTTCTCCTTAGATATTGTCCATGCTTGCTTGATGGTCCAACTTAACCCAATTAACAAAATATAACTGCTTGGTCCACTTCCCACTTGATTCCTTCAAACTCAACATCTCAGTTCTTCTTTTGCATCCTTGGTGAGTTCCAATGTAGCCATCCTATTTCATCATTACCATTTTCCTCTTTTTATTCCCACTTTCTAACACGTTTGACCATTTACTTTTCTACCTGTGCTTCTTTTCTTTGTGACTCTTATATCAAAATTAATAAAATTTATCACAAAAGCAAAGGCACCAATAATACTTGACCACAATCTATTGATTCGCCCTTGAGTTAATCCTTTAATTATGTGATTGGTCCTTATTGTGGTTGCACAAATGATGCCAATACACATTGTCATTATACTGGTGTTGCTACTTCAAATGAACCAATTCGAGAACAATTTACAAAACCTGAGTCTTGAAACTATTGTAAAAATTCGTGATTTCTCTCCATACAATAAGAATAGTGGTAGCCTTGTTAATAAATTGGGTTGTAGTCTCTATAACTAGTTTCTTAAGTTGCGAATAAAGCAAAGCTCTTCACTGAGTATTTGCATAAAAATTGAGCTACTAGAGTTGCATGTATTTGGCTTTGGCAGTAGGTCGAAGGTCTCAAGGAGTAGTCTTGGCCTTGTGTGATTCCTACTCTAGTCCATCAATATATTATTCATCTTGATAAAAGACCTATTGTTGTCATGTCACATTTTTTGTTACAATAGATTTCTCCATCAAGTATATGATGTGTTTGTGCAACTAATATAGAGGTCAATTACTTTTGAAAACCAATATTAGGCAATATTGTACTTAAGATAATACATCCTTGTTGGTAGGTCTGATACCAATTGAAAATAATTAATGAAAACAAAATAATTCAAGAAACATAAGCTTTGGCATAAAAGGATTTTAAGCCTCATTGTATACTCATAGAAAATAATGATACATAATTCTCTCACACACGAGGCCTCATATTATAGAATTGAGGTTCTAAAAAATTACCAATTTGGCTAATTTGTTTAACATTCTCCATAACTTTCTCCATGATATGTCCATGAATACCTCCACAAATATCTTAGCTAATTTTATGTGATATCCATCCCTGACTTCTCTCATTATCCTCATCTTTTGTCATATGTAGACTTCTAAAGTATGTCTACTTTCATGATTAATAATTTCATAATTTCATTATTTTGTGAATACTTGGATTTATTGATTGTTTTTGTGAATATGAAGCTAACATTCCCACCCTCAATCATAAGTCCAGAGTAAGAACCTGGTAACATCTCCAAGTCTTCATACTAAAACTCCTAATCTAAGAATCAATTAAGAATTACCTAAAAAACTACCGAAATTGGATGTTGAAAACCCCATTATGAAGAGAGCGAACCAAGAGAAGTGAATCATCTACAACTCTGACACATCCATAAAAATGCTTGACAACTCAATCTAATGCCAAGTTGTAATGAAAGAGGATATATCTATCCTTTGTTAGGTCCAATAACCATCTAAGAGAATAAAAATGCCCACATTTGCTCTCAATCAACGTCCTAATTGTTTGTCCACTGAAAAATTTTTGGTTCCCCATGGAAGATTGGGTTTTTGTCAAAATTTTTAGTCTAACAACCATCATCATCAATTCAATTTCAATTCCATCATCAATTCCCCCATTTTTCAGCTGAAAGGAGAGACCATAACCATTTTCTTTTGTTTTCAACTTGTTGGGTGTATGTTAAATTCTTTCCACGGTTACCCACACACATGAAGCGGGGGATTAGAGGGTGGTAGTAGCCCCCTTCTACAGGGTTTGGGTCAGTTGTTGGGATATATTTTTTGGACCCCATATTAGGTGGACAGGCCTACCTATGGTTTTGAGCATGGGTTTTGTACATGGTTTTGGGCATGATGGTTTTCTTCTCATGGTATTTTCTAGATCCAGTCAAGGTAACTACGGTTATGTTCTAATCCAAGGTTAGAGGATTGGGGTTTATGAATGCTTCAATATGTAAATATAGGTTTTGTAACATTGAAATGAATATAATGAAAAATCAATCTCATAGTCCCAGTTTTGGGATCCAAGGGAAAATATTTGTGTATATTTATTTTATGTTTTATGCTCTCCCCATTGTATACTTTTGTTTCTTTTAATAATTCATGTGTAGATAATTTTTGTACATGGTTAAAACCTATAATACTCCCCCCTTAAGATGTAGGAAAGTTTCACCATTGTAGTCCCACTTTCAAACACTTGGGAGTACAGTATTCCTTTGCCAGTTAGTTGGAATATTTATCTTCATGTGAGATTGAATCATACAATAAAACATATATAATCATTTCACTATTGACATCCATTCCCAAGAATCAATCCACACATAATTAATCTTCAATATGGTTGGTTTGTTTTGTTTTCAACATCTCTTTGATGAGTGATTCTTCTTGCCACAATTATTGCAAGGTTGAAGATCAAAATAATGATCTTTCATATGACCAGTTCTTTGACAATGTTGACCTTTTGGCTTTTACTAATCTTTCTCATTGTTTTATGATGTTGATTAATCAAGAAATCCTCCACTCATAAACTTGATTGGATTTGAATAATTAGGAATATGCAAGTCGTTTTCATCTTTGTCATATCCTAGGACATATTGATTTTTGTTGCACTAAATTTCTTCCCTCGTTTTGATGATTGTTTTGGAAAAAGACGATTGAACTTAATCATGTACAACTTCTACACTTGAAGTTGTATCATTGAGTGACTTGGAATCAACTTCATTATTTAAAGTTGTATTGTTGAATGTCTCAGAAATATGACTTTTTTGTTGTAGCTCATCACATTGTAGTTGTGAGTCAAGTTGGATAAACTCAATCGTTTCATGTGCATAATGTAGATGCCTTTTAATATCAATAAAAGTGGCTTTGATGATTTTCATTGTGTCTTTAGAAATAGATAGTACCAGATTGTTTAGAAATTCTAAGAGTTCAATTCTTTGCTCCATTTGAACTCACTTTCTTAAACTTGTTTGTTTAAACTTGCTTTCTTTAATTTGACACTTGTTTGATATTATATTTTTTCTTTCCTTCTTTTAGTTTCATGCTCACTTGATTTCCTTTTAGCAAGATTAGGGTGTCATCTACCATTAAAATGCACCCAAGTTAATGATTTTATAATGAGTAGATGACACGTTCAAATGGATTCTCTTGAAATAACTCAACCTCCTATCAATTCTGACTTAATGGTTCAAGGCTTGGGTTTCGGGTTCAACCGAGAATGCTCTCTTTACAAAATATCTTTCTGAATAAAAAAAAAATTATTGAATCATCCATATCTTAAATGACTCCTTTATGACTTTCAGCTTGAACTCTATCCATTTCAAATTCCAATTTTTTAGGACCATATGACATTTAACACACTACTACATGTAGGAGGTTTTAAGACAATATTTGAGTTAATTGTCTTAACTTAAGACAAAAAAAAACTTTTGTGTTGTCTTAAATATTTTCCTTAAGTGGGTGTCTCAAAATTTAATGTCTCAAAATTATTGTCTTAAAAAATTTCTTCTATAAAGATAGTATAGAACACATATTATTATTGTCTCTATAAAGACAGGAATTATTGTCTATTAAGAGACAATTTCATTTGTCTTTGTTAAGACACTTTCATTTTTGTCTCTTTACAGATAATTACATTTTTATCTTTTCAAAGACAACAGTTGAGATTAGAAACATATTTTTTCTATAGAGACTATATGTCCAAAATTAAAACTATTGTCTCTCTAGAGACAATATAAAAATAATATTTAAAATAAATAAATAAATAAAATCATTTTAAATGTTCTTTTAAGGTGGTTTAAACCTTCAAAGTTCCGAAATAGTGATTTTAATTACCTTAGATCTTTGTTCTTTATGGATACCAACAGAGTAATAAATAAATAAATCCATTATTTTTAAAGCTAACAACAAAGTCATTTTAAATCTAAATGAAAAAACAATTCTGGAAAGCAACATTGAAAATAATATGGCAACACACTTATATTCACTGAAATACATTCATGTCATTTGAACATGTAGGATCCTCAGTCGGAACTTCATTTTAAGACATATTATGAGGCAAAAGAAAATTGTTCTAAAATTCTCCATCCTACAAGAGGGTTTATTCTCTAACATATAAATTTAAACCTTGAATCACATTAAATGGTGGAAATTAAATTCATATCTACTTGTTAAACCACAATTTCAAGACCCTTGTATAATTTGAATTAGCTTCCTTGATAACAAAGAATTGTAATAATGTATATGCATTTGAATCTACAATTGATTGGAAATTCTATATTCATGAAGGTTTTACAAAATATGGATGATTGACACAAGTCCTAGCAATATGATATAGGCCAATTCTCAATCTATTGGTGACCTAAAAAGTTATCTTCTCCACTACTAGCTTTCATACTTCAAGTTGGCTCCATCTCCTATATGCATCCCAAGAATTGCTGCAATTAGTATCCAAATTGGTGGTGATCTAGTTCCTAAGGAAGCTTCATATCCAATGAATCTAATTCAGGTAATGAACTATTATGATCGACTTCATAGGAAGCTAAAGTTGCAAAGAAGTCTCTATCACTAGCTTTTTTCTGGATAGTTGATCATTTCTTAGAGGCACACCAAACCACCCATCCTTCTTCCTATTAAGAATAAAATAATAAATTCATGTAAGGAAAGTTTTAGGCCATTGCTCAACCATTTCCAAAAGAGATACTTACTGAAATAAAATAAAATAAATGTAGTGAGTACCTGAAATAGAAATGTGTGCACTCTTAGTATTTCTTCATTATCACTTGCCTTGCCTTGCTTGATTCCCCAGAGCACCTGCAAATGCAATAGTAGAGTCATTTTACTTTATTTATAATAAAACCACATACCATATTTATAATAATTAATAATTGAAATAAAATAAAAATTTTGCAAACTTATTAAACTCTGAATATAAAAATGGCTAAAAAAAATCAATCTACCCTTTAATGTAAACATAATTTTTGAATGATCATACCATCTCTATTTTTTGGTTGGTAGCATTGTTTGTTCCCATTCACTTCAAATTATTTCTTTAGAAAAGTGTCTAACTTGTTGTTTTAAGAATTAGAATAAAGACTCGATCTAAATAACTTCCCTCAGATACATATCTAAAATGAAACGTCACTCTTAGATTCAATCTTTAAAATGAAACATCACTTTTAATGTGCTTCTGATTGTTTATAAAAAAAATTATTTAACGAGATTTTACTAAGTTTTTATAACATTCTTGTTTATGTTATTAAAGTGACGAGCGTCATATTTTTCTGTCAGTTGTGTTTATGCTCTAGAGCTTATAAATTTGGAGGGACAAACAACATGATCAAAGGTACAATTTGGGAGAAGAGTTGTTATGGAGTCGTTAAGCTCGTCTGTTATATTATCGCTAAACCTAAAAAAAAATAGGCCAACTCTCATGCATTGTCAAGAAAATTTAGAAATAAGTAGCATAGAATATCTTCAACCAAAAACTGATCATGTTGAGCAACTATCCATTGTAGGTAGCATTCCAAAGTGTCTCTTCATGTTGAGTTGGTGATATCACTTTCATGGATGATCAACTCTGCAAATTTTGGCAGTATTGAAATGGGGAGCGAAAGAAGCAGAACTAGCTCTCCTCGATTAACACCATCATCATGACATGGGTGAGAAGGCATGAAAATAGGTTCCCATCTATGTTCTTCTCTAACTAGACCAACATGGAATGGATTTCCCCATCCAAAATCTGCATCGTTCAGAGGAAAGAGCCACCGCGATGAAGCACTGAGCATGTCAACTCCTTCATTCTCTGATCTCAGAGGCTTCTCCACTTCCAAATAATCAGTGGAAGATATTACAAACTTATCAATGATTGAGTTCTTGGCATCCCTTATAAACCTTGTAGCATAACAAAGTGGGTATTCCATAAGATCCCTATTTCTTAAAGTTTCACATGCATCTGTGAAAGCATTAACATAATACAAAGATGGTGATTGGGGATCAGTCCTGACACGTATGTCCGCAAAAAAAGTAAATTTGATAGACCTTGATCACCCAAAAAAACCAAGGGCCCTAGTCCTACATCTCCATACATGGGCCCCCACGACTTCAAATGTTGTTATGAAATGAAGGGAAGTGTCTTCTGTGAGTATTTCAGGTTTTCCATATTCATTCTTAGTTAATCATCTTAAAATAAAATTCATCAGGGTTTCAAGATGGTTCTCTCTCTCGAAGCCTCTACATTATCAATAACATTCTAAACTATCAGAAGGAAAGACAGTGAAGAAAATCATACAAACAATTTAACACATGAGATGCATAAGAAAATGCACGTCAATACATATAAATTACATAGACAACTATATCATAAATGAGAGATGCCACTGTGGATCCATGCGATTTCACAGAAAGAAAATTATGGGTGATTAGATGTAGCTTTTCCTATTTGCAAACATTATGAGAAATAAGTTCAACCCAAAAATAATTTATCAAAAAAAGAATATAAAGAAATTTTTCATGGCATATGTGGATGTTTTCCTACTTCTTGTGATAATCACCAGCCTTAAGTAAATAGTCCTTGTGTTTCTCTATTAACCCAAATTTATTCCTTTTAGCCCTACATGGACAAAACACTAATAGTCTAAATTTTTCTTCATAATTTATATTTTATATGAATTTGAATTTTTAAAAATAAATATGCCAAAAATAATATTATTATATTACTTTTTACAAAATAAATCACTGAATGAAAATTCTAAGGAAGAAGGAATACATACAGTTGGGCATGTTCCATGTAAGCCCACTACTTTACAACATTTCTTAATGGTGACATAATTGAAAACGAGATAACATAAATCTGCAAAGACAAAACAATTTAAAAATAGAAATAAAAACTTCTTTAGTGTACTCCTCATCATTACAAATTGCCAAACGCACAATCTAGATAGCATGAATACTTCCTAATGGGCCAATAAAGCAACAAGACTCTATGTTTCTAATTAGTAACAAGTTAAACACCAAGTTCATATAGTTCAAACCTCAAGTTGTCAAGTCCAGAGGTCAAACTTCCAGTTGTTAAGTAGCTTTTGTTCAAACTTCAGTTTAGGATCTAAAGCCCTTTGTAGTGGACCAGTGGGTGAGGTCAAGAGGGAAACCACTTCAAATTCAACCTTCAGTTAATCAACATACAAATTTCCTTAACTTCAGCATGATAGGTGCAAAAAACAAATGGATACTTTTTTCTATCAGGTTGTATCTCAAGTTTGGCTTGCAAGCAAGCAACTAATCGAGATTTTCAAAGCCTAAAAATTTCATGAATACTAGTAAAAATACAAGGTAAG
Source organism: Pinus taeda (assembly GCA_000404065.3). Taxonomy (NCBI): domain Eukaryota; kingdom Viridiplantae; phylum Streptophyta; class Pinopsida; order Pinales; family Pinaceae; genus Pinus; species Pinus taeda. The sequence continues at coordinate 31,654 of APFE031651267.1, forward strand.
TTTCAAACCCTGAATCAAGTTCTCATAGGCTACTGTGATTAATGCAGCCATTGCGAGTAGACTCATTCTCATTGGGATAACATTGCACAACCCCATAATATTATCTCCATTTGATAATGTTCTTTTTTGTGGTAGTTGTAATGTTTCTTGATACTATGAGTAATGATCATTTACTCACTATAAATGGTATAAATTTGTACATTGTTAGCTTATTGACTGGGTTTAATTGTTAAGAATATCTTTTTTCTCTTATCAAGAAAAGGAAATTAAAAAAATAGAATAAGATAAAACTTTAAATATATAATATATATATTTATATATATATATATATAATTATATATATATATATATATATATATTATGATAATACTTTAACATTTTGGCAATCAGATCACTGTATCAAAGTGGAACTCTTGTCCTATAAGCAAATTAACATTTAGCAATGAAGCACACAATCATAATCTTCAAACCCAATCAAAGCTAAATAAAAGGAGAGCACTCAATACCCAGAGATTTCTTATAGTGACTTACACATTGCTTTATTGTGAGAGAAAAACAAAAATGGCCCTTCTAGGGATCAAAATGTCTACCTTTTGATCAAAGTTGTTAAAGATAAACTCGGACAATGAGCTTCTCGAACAATTTGTAGATACTCAGAAATTTCATGGTTTTCTTCTGGGAAAAGAGAAAAAAGATAAATAAAGGGAAATTATAGAGACAACAAAAAGAAAAACGACTCTCACAATGATTTGGAAGCTCCCCAAAATAATGGGAGAAAGTTTTGAACAATATCAATTGTTGGATATTTGAGTAGGTGAAAAATAATTTATACTCAAGTTGTTGCTATCCCTCACTGAGATTTAAATTTCCAAAAGACATGTTCAACATACCCATGTACATGGTCTAGGCTATATGTTCCAGTTAGAGCCAAATACATATCCTGTTGAAATAGATATCTGTAGTAACAATTGCTTAGCTAGTGTGGTATCTCCTGTGAGCTTGTGAAACATATGCATCTGCTATTAATTTCTATTAGTCACAGTTGGAATAACCCAAAATAGAGAAATAAAAAAAAATATGAAGCGAACAAGAAGGGGTCGGTTATGGACACTGAGAAGGGGTATGCTAAGAGAGAGAAATCAACCAATGTCATGAATGAGCAACGAGCAACATGAAAAAATTGAAACCACATTAGAGTGAAGAATTAGGGTGCTACCTGTAAACAAAGATCCACGAAATCTTCTTTGCATCCTTCCCTACTAAGTTGTATGAGTGGATCACAAAGCTAGGAGATAACCAAGGAAGGTGGAAGCTCAACAATCCTATTGTGTGGACTCCAGAGTTGGTGTGCAGATTGGAAGCATTAGAGGATAAGATTGTGCATGTTGTTTATCACTCACTCGATCGGATTATAGGAGGATTCATTACTGAGTTTGCAGTAAATAATTCAGTTAGCTAAAGTGAGGCAGAGCAACATTTTCTCAAAGGACTGTGAGGTAAGTACTTAAAGTCTCTGAATACTTGGATTAAAATGATATTGTGTGAAAATAGGGTTATGAAATTACCTTGATGTTCGAAGCTACGCAAAGTGGAAAAACCGACAAAAACGAAGGAAGTAAGGGACCAGAGAATAGCCCTTGGATTTCACCTCTGTGAGAAGAGGAGGAAGAGCTTGCAAAGGTCTCTCCATGAAGTGTGATCAATTTGATAAGGCAGAGGATTCCATGCATATTACCCCCACCTACACCACCACCAGTTTCACTGCCTTCACCTCCATCTTCACTCGTACCACCTCCACCACCACTGTGAGTGAATATGGAAAGCAAGATAAAGTTGCTTGTGTTCAAGGTAGTAGGAAATGAAGATCCGGACCAGTTTTGGTTGGCGATAAGGGTGGTATGGGAAGTGCAGGGAGTTACAAATGATAACATAAAGAAATTCATGTTGGTCAGCGCCTTACAAGACTGTGTTCTGGCCTAGTATATTAAGCACTCCAATGATAATCTGAATGCGGGAATCATGGATATCCAAATTGCACTAAAAAAATAATTTAATAGGTCGAAGTCAGAAGCACAGTCGATCATTAGATTGAAAGATATCACAATGCTACCAGGTAAGACTCCTTGGGAGATGGATCAAAGGCTGAAGTGCATGATTCATGAATCTAATATGAATATGATAGATGGACAACATCGCAAATGTTTTGTAGTGTCACTAATCCCACATCCGAGGAGTGCACTATTGAAGAAGAAGTTAATGAATTAGGAAGAGGATTTAGAGATTGCGATGAGACTTCATGAAACCCGAATGCAAGATCCTAACTTGGGAATTCAGCAGATCCATAGGCAGTTGAAAAACTTATGCCTTGAGATGCAAAATCCAAAACAGGATAGGACAGCCCAACCAGAAGTGAGTGAATAGGTATGGTGCATAAAATTCAAGGGTCGGGGTCATGCTAAGGACCACTTCCCAGTGTTCAAAAATTACCTCATGGGAGGAGGACCAATGTTGTTAAGGCTGGAGGCACAAGAAGGAACTAGCGTGACACCTCGTTTGTGGTGCATGATTTGTCAAATAGGAGGAAAGCATGTAACGAACAACTACCATTTGTTACAGAAGTACATGCAGAATTTGGAACAATTGTGTTCTTGTTTTTGTAGATTGGTAGGACATGATGAGTGAACTTGTAGAAGCTATGAGCTAATGATGGATATAACTCCCACCTATAGAGTTCAAGCTAAAATGCGACCCCTAGAACAAAACGTAGGAGTGGAGGGAATAGGATTTCAAGGGCGTGGATGAGGCCAAGCTGGAGGAGGACCTGGAAGAGGTCACAGAAAGATGATATGCTACAATTATGGAGGGTCGGGACATTATACCCGTGATTGTATGAACCTAATGTATCCGTCATGATTGTATTGTACCTTGTTTGATCATGAAAAGAAGATTTTCCTACGTTGATAGCTAAGATACATGACAAGGGAGCGCCACCACCTCCCTTGACTCAAAACTTGTAGATGATGAGGTTTGAGCCATGTGAGGAAGGTCAAAATGTGAGCATTGTGCTCCGAAGTGGAATCGTGATGGGAGATGATAAAGCCAAACAACTCGAACATAATACTTGGATTCGTAAGGCTCTAACGATAGAGGTAAAGTTTGATCTGGAGCACACTAAGGAAACCTTGATGGAATCTAAGTAGAGCTTGACTAATGCCTCCACTTTAGGAAGAAAAGATAGACTGGAGTCGAAAATGGACCCATTTATGCTTACGACATTCCAGGAAACATGCATGAGGCTATTGCATGATAGTAAGGTTGTAAAGGGACTACAAAAACTCATTAATAGATGTGATGGGACTACAGTAGGAGAACCGCGTGTAGTCCAAAAGATTGGAAAACATACGACAAGGTTAGGAAGAGAAATGAGGTTAATTATGTAGATCAGAGAATATGAGATGGACCAAGTAATTCTAGATTTAGGATCGGATGCGAACGTTCTACCAAAGCATACAAGGGAGTGCATGGGAAGGCCTATGCTGTAGTGGTATACTATTCAATTGTGAATGGCGAACCAATAGAAGATAATACCTATGGGAAGATTACAGGGAATCACTCTGGATATTGAGGGAGTGAATGTGCTAGTAGACTTTGAAGTGATAGAGATTGTTGATGACAACAATCCGTACCCCACGCTCTTAGGAATTGATTGGGCCACTCACATTAATGGGGTCATTAATATGAAGAAGTGCAAGATGATTTTTGATAAGAAGTATTTCCGCATAGTTATACCTTTGGACCTTGCTGAGGGACCGTGTTATATAGAGCGAGTGCATGACTATGAAAGTGACGATGATTTGGATTGGATCTATAAAATAACTGTGCAAGAGAAAGATTGGGTAAATCCCACCATGGATCGATGGATCTCATGGGAACATAAAGGCTCATATACGTCAGATTATGATGAGGAGATAGAGTCATGTTAAAATTCGTTACACGAAGTACCGATGCTGAACTGTAATCTGATGATAATATCGTTGTGTTGCATATTGACAACACTAAGGGATATCCCTAATTATGATGGGTCAAGTGAGGTAGATAATTTCTTAGATAAGTTTGAAAGGGAGGTTGGTGAGCACCAGTATTGCAGCAAGGATGTTGCAACTCCTGGGCTACCAGCTTTAATTTTCAACATGGGGTTCATACAAACTTGGAGGTGTCAGTGCTATATTTACAAGTAGAAGTGAAGATCTTTCCTGTTGTCACTTGTTCATTTGGCAAGAGATCCCAGGGATTCCAAGCTAGACATTTATAGAGTCATAAGAACCCTGATTCTTTGATGGAAGAAGAGAAAATCTATTCTAAGAGAACTATTCTACTATAGTAATGAAGAAAACAACATGTAATGCTAAATCACACCATATCCTAATTAACCATTTAAATAGCTAAACTGAGCAGAATCGCTAAATCAACACTAACCTAATGTTACTATCTAAGTTATAGAAGTAAAGAGAATCATACCAAATTAATGTGTAAGCAAGGAAACTTGACTAAGTCTGTTTTCATGTTTTTGGTGTTTTGGTAAAATCAAGCATGCAAGGAATCAAGCAGAAGAGCAAGCGAAGATCGAAATCAGTGAAAGAAGGACGTAACAAAGCGGAAGTGCATAGGAATTGTTGGGTTGATCAGGAACAATATTAATGGGAGATGAGCGGCGAAGATATTATCGCAGAAGATTATGTGAATAGATGGACGAATAAGGTTGACGAAAGATGAATGGAAGAGATATTATCGTGGGAGGCTAAGTGAATATATCGACTAATATGACTAACGTAAGATGAATGGCGGAGATCTTATCACGGGAGGTTAAGTGATGTAGGTAGGGCCTACAATAACCAGGATCTTTATACACTATGCTTATAAACATGCATCTCAGCATTTTCCCCAAATCCAAAAAGAAGATAAAACTATTTAGCCTCATCAATAGTTGTAATCTAATTGGAAAAATCCCAAAACAGCACCGAAACAACCACACTTCTCATAACTCTGCCATGACATAAAACACACAAAACGTCCATATACGAAGAATAGAAATTGGTCCCAAAAAGCTCAGACTTAACATCTGGAAAAACTTAGAAGCATTTTCCCAAATCAAAAAAATCAATGCCTTGCAATTTCCACAACAATGCAACTCCCATCAAGATCTCTTCCATTAAGATAGTATCTTGCTTCATCTGCATCACGAGGATTGCTAAATTCAATAAAGGCGAAGTTGTGGTTCAATTCCACATCACGGACTCTACGTCCATCAGTGTTATTCTCTTATACGTGAAGGCATTTAAATAAACAACCAGAATCTCCATTGGAGTTTGGTTTTACTCACGATATTCGTAGAGTATTTCACACATACGTAAACTTGCAAGTTTCGGCTAGAGTTTGGTTTTACTCCCGAATCTTCAGACTTCTTATCTCTGCCATTCCTTGGCTGGAGTTTGGGTTTACTCACCAATACTTGTCAAGTATTTCACATATGTAAACTTGCAAGTTTTGGACTTTATGCACCTGTTGCATGGAAATAAGAGTGATTTCCAATATTTAATTTCTTTTTGTGAAATAATTTGTCTACACTGTATTGTAAATTGTGGGCAATTCCTTCAAGTATTAGTTTAGGATCAAATTATCACATCCACAATAGATTGGTTCTCCACTGCGCTTTTGAATTGTAACCTAATTCTCATCACGCGACGCATTGAACACAATCATTATTAATGGTAATGGTTTATCGAAGGCATCATTCACAAATTCAGCTCTACATACAACAAACACCAATTTAACACTTCAGCAAATGCTTAATCGATTTCGATTTACATCGATCTTTCCACAGCAACAATTTATCATGCCTTCAACTGCACTCAACGTGTTATATTATTCAATCAACAACACCATTCCAACATGCTTATTATAGAGTGTTCAGAATCAACAAATGATCCATCATCATTGTATACCATTCCATGCCTTTTAATTCATAAACACATTCAAATACAAGTGCACATGACTCAACAAAACAATTTCAGAAAATAAATACTCAATGTCTAAAACCACACTTATCATATAAATACTTACAAACTTTCTTCGTGGCTGGATATTCAACAGTCGTGGCCATTACAACTTGCTGAAGAATTACAGCCTTGTTGTTCAAGCCTACTCTCAATGCCACACTTTCTCTCCATCTCAATGCCTTTTAGGCTTGATAATTTATAAAATTTATAATGATCTAATCTAAGTTCAATCCCTTCAACTTCTCAACAAAATCCTAAAATCACTCTTGAATCCATAAGGATCCTCTGAAACTAATTTCTAAATTAATACTTAGAAAAATCTCTCATCCCCTTATTTTCTCAACTAATCCCATACATAGAAATATTATCCCAAATTTTGCTCCTAAACTATTTCTCTCATATCCTTTTATTTAGAAAAAAAATATTTACATAATCCTCACTTTTCATAATTATCTCCTATTTCATTAAAAAAAACAATTTAATTTATAAAGTATTAAAATTGTTACACCCCCCTTTTATCACATATTTACAAATGAAAATGGTCTTGATGCTCCTGCATCATTAAGTCAAGAGATCAAGAAACATGACTAATTATAAGATGAATGGTAGAGATCTTATCATGGGAGGTTAAGCCAAGAGATGGACAAACATGACTAATTGGATGGTGAAAGGTAGAGACCTTATCGCGGGTGATTTAGTGAATAGATGAATGAATAGGGTTAACGAAAGATGAGCAAAGGAAATCTTATCACGAGCGATTTAGTGAATAGATGAATGAATAGGATGAGTGGAAGATGAGTTGCGGAGATCTTATCACGTAGGTTAAGTGAATAGATGGACGAACAAGGTGAAATAGGAGATGAATGGAAGACACCATATCGCAGCAATGAAGCGAATAGATGGATGGATCACATTAAGTCATGTGGTAACAAAAGGGTTAAAAATGGGGAAATTGATGAATCTAGTTTCCGTAGGTGCTAAGCATTCTCTCGTACGCCCTCAAGGTTATATGCGAAATTCCAAAATTTTATGTGATTAGCCTAACTAGGTGACATGTAACATGAGAAAACCACTTTTCTCGTGTGCTCTCACGCATATATGGGTCGTGCAAGAACCCACACAAGATTTCCTGATATTCATTGGATCAAGCTAGACAGATTGACGGTGGAGATTTGGAGCACATAAAGTATTGAGACGACGAGATAACTATTGGATCAAGCTAGACAGACTGAAAGTGGATATTTGGGAGTGCATAAAGTATTGAGACGATGCGATAGCCATCAAATCAAGATAGGAAGATCGACGGTGGAGATTTGGAGCGCATAAAGTCAAATGTTGAAATGAATATGAATAAGCTATGCGACACATGGTTGACATTTATTGTTCGGGGTTGTTGTGAAAGGAAATCTACAGGCATAATTCTTGCTAACCAGCTAACTGAATAAAAAGGCACAAATAGAAGCAAACTAAAATACAACCAATCTACACTCCACTATTGTTATGGAAATGCAACTACTTAAGCAAATGAACGATTAAAACATGAATCTATGCTACCCTACTATAATGGAAATGCAACTACTTAAGAAAATGAGTAATTAAACCATGAATCTACGCTACCCTCCTGTAATGCAAATGCAGCTACTTAAGCAAATGAACAACTAAACCATGAATATACGGTAACATACATGTACAAAAAAGAGGAGCCTTAGCTGCTAAGGTTGGGCCCTAACCCAAGAACTTCAGTGCTATGAGTTAACTCAATGTTGGCTCAAAACAAAATTCATTCTTATTATGAAAACAATGGATTACATCAAGAAGTGATCATTTGCCAACAAAATATCTAGGTGCCAGGTGAGGATCATTTGCAATTAGATTATGGGTGCTGATTAGGGCCTTGAGATTTGATTGTTTAGCTTTGATGAAAAGAGATTCATTCTTCTCTCTGGACAATATCCTTTTCATCTTTGTAGCCCTTGACTCCTCATGGTTCATCGATGATGCCAAAGCCATTAATTGTAGATCTCCTAGCTCAGCATTAGGATCCCGAACATTCTTGTCTATGAGGGCCTTGTTCTGCAAGTAAGACTGTACCATTTTTTCCTCATCCTCTAGTGTAATTTGATCACAAAGATCAATAAACTACCTGTGGTCCTGAAATGGCATGGTTCCCCTTTCTGCTAATGTTTTAACTTGAAATTGCAGCCATTGCTCTCTGAGGTAAAGAGCATAGGATTTAGCTAGCATCCTACCTCCAAGGAGAGGCTGGCCATACATGCTAGTTGGTTTTCCCTTTGCTGCAGTCGTCCTCTTAGCCATGCATTTTCCCTCTCAAGTTGATCTCTCATTATTACTTCTCTGTCCCTTGGTGTAGGGGAATCTTCAACATCAATAGGGATTTTTGTTCATATTTGTGGCTTCCCTTGTTTGATTCTTGTCCACTTTCTTGTTTTGAAATATAGAAGGTTTTCCACCCTATTTCCCATTTTTCTTGACTAGGGTGTTAAGAGGAATGAAGGGAACTTCTACCCTTCCTATTAGGGGCCTCTCCAGACACCTTAGGTGACTCCTCCCCATTTTCTTCCCATTTTGGTTCAATGCCTTTTTGCTCTTTATTTTTCTTATCTTCTTCCTCTTGTTGTTCTTTCTCATCTCTGTCAGTTTCTTCCTTCATTTCCTCCTCTGTTTCAGCATCATTCTCCATTTCTTTTGTTTCATCGTGTTCCTGTATTAGCTCATTCTTCATCCATTTGATTCCCATCTAGCTTTATATCTTCTTCTTCTTGTTTTGTCTCCTCCTCATTCACAGAAGGACTAACATCATAGGTGAGGGTTTTGATGTCATCCTCTATTGGTAAGTCTCTGAATACTGACCATGTTATAGGGATCCAAAGGTTTTGGAGGGCATCCTTAATGAGGATCCTAATCAGCCCATGGTGAGCCAATTGCTGGGAATTTCCTTCCTTGACTTTATTGTTGGAGTCCATGATTGATTGCATCATGAAATAGGGTATGATGAGTCATTGGGGAACTGATGTTTCTACCCTAAATCTTAATTCTTTAAGCATCCTAAAATGGTAGCCATAAACAACACCATATCTATGGAATGGAAGACGAGGTGACAGGTTATGGTGAATGAGGTGGAGTGTAATGAAAGAGGGTGGCAGATGACATGGAGGAGATGAGATGGAGTGAAGTGATTGGGGTGGCCTGTTGTGGGGGTAGGAATTCTATGTGATGTTCATCAGGCTTGAACCCCCCCTAGCAATATCAGGCCATAGATCTTAGTCAAACACCTTGACGTCATGGTGAATTATGGGGGTTGAGACTAAGTTATAACTCATTTCTCTCCCACAAAGCACTTTATTTTCCTCTCGAACCCATGCTTACTTAAATTTTTTGTTATCGCTCGAACTTTAATATGGGTCGGGGCCCCACCATACACGGATTTAAATGCCATCAAAAGTAAATAATTGATTTTAGACTATTATATTCTCTTTTGATTTTAAAAAGAATTTCATTTTTTCCATTTGAGTGTTTGCTTTGTTGAAGGTGGCCAAGTTAACTCGCCTCCTTTTCATTTATAAACCACCTTTTCACTTATAAACCAACTACCTTGTAACCTTTACAACTTTTGATTAGATGATGCATATGAGTAAGTGAGCGGGATACTTACACGTGGTCTCGATGACATGCTGCAGTGGTCGACGATTAGAGGCGTTGCCTTGTTTATTTTCTATATGGCCATTCTTCTTTCTCGTCTGTTTTCTTCTCTATGTTGTCTGCTTTCTGCTATGAAGACCACATGCATCACTATTTACTTCACACTTTTAATACCCATTATAGGATTACATTATTAGTCGTGTTGTTGGATTTTGTTACATATCGATACCCATTATACCTTGGGTATAATGGGCATTCCCTCTCTCCGCCTGAAAATATGGTTATTCTCGTTGATAATCAAACATTCACCATTCACCATTGTTGCAATGAAAGAAAAGTATCATTTAATTCTCTTCGCATCCACGTCATCTGGAAAGATATCATGATAGGTGAAGCTGACAGTGGTCCGAAAGACTCACCAATGAAGCACTGATAGGTGAAGCTAACAGTGGTCCCAGAATCTCAGATAGAGTGTTGGAATATTTTCTGACATCATAACAAAACAATAATGTGACACAAAAAGTTTGACAATGACAGCATTCCCGGTGATAATCAAAGCTTTACCGTTTCTCTGCAATGAAAGAAAAATATGATTTAATTCTCTTCACATCCGCGTCATCTTGAAAACCAACGAAGCACTGATAGGTGAAGCTGACGGTGGTCCCAAAGACTCGTGATCCCATAGACATCATAACAATACATTGAGAGATAGTGGTCCCTCAGATCCTCCTCGTGCTAAGTAGTGGTTCCATATTCTCTTACATCATTATAAAACAATGACGTGTCATTACCATCTCAATTGGAGGGAAAGTAAATTTGAATATAGTTGTTATCTTTGGAGCTTTTTTCTACAATTTGGCCGTCGTTAAAAAGCATATACGTTAAACTACGAAGTGGCATTACATACGCATTCTTTGCCTGTGCGCAAGTATTTCTCACGGTTTATCTTATTTTACACATGTTTTTAATTTGATAATCATGACAAATATTGTAATGATTATAATTATTATTTAATTTAATAATTAATTTTTTTTAATTATTGTAATGATTTATAATTATGATTTTAATTAATAATTAATGTTCTATTATAATAATATTAATTAATATAGTCAATTTATTTATTATTATTTTTAAAAAAATATAACGAGAGTAATTTTTAAAATTTTCCATATTTTTTAGTTTCCCACTTACTTAGTATATTATTCAAAAATAAAATCAAGTTCTTTATGGTATAATGCAGTTGTTAAAATTAGGCCGACTAACTATTATCTTCACTTTAAAGGTCACAAAGCTCCAAGTTAGCACAACAATATTTATAAGAAGTCATCCTTACAACAATATTTGTCACGCATTATAGTTCATCATGTAGCTAGTAAGGTTTTGCATAAGGTGGGGAAGGTAACTTTAAAATTCACAAGGCTCCAAGTCAACACAACAATATTTATGGGCAATTAGGCTCACAACAATATTTATCAAGGCATTATAACTCATCACGTGGTCATTGAATTTTTGAATAAGGTGGGAAAAATAACAGCCCTTCCACCCAACCATCCAAATATTCCCAATTAACTTTTATTTTCACTATATTTAATTAGATTTACTATTTTATTTTGTTACCTCTAACACAAATAATCTCTTGATTAATATAGAATAGTTTTAAATTTTACCGGAAATGAAAAGATGAATATTACTCTAAATACCATTTGCAAAAATCCAATAGTTTTGTCATCATTTCTAAATTACCTCTACTAAAATTATATACTTTTACTAATTTTTAATGTTAATTTTACATATGAGACCAAATACCACCACTTATCAAAATTTGATCTCTTAAGCATGTGATTTTAACTTTACCTCTATTATAAAGAACTAATTATTTTGCTATATTTGTATTTCAATATTCAAATAAATGTATTAATAAAATAATAAAATGTATTTAATTTAAATAACTTAAAAAACAAAAATCATAACATTGAAATAATTTATTAAATAATAACAAGTTAAAAAATCATAAGAAAATAAATAATATAATTTTACCTTAAACTTAGTTTAAAATTTGTTTTAATAAAATTCATACTTATTTTTTATTTGTTTTGTGGATTGCCAAAATTCTAAATGGTAAATAATGTAAATTCTAGTTTTATTGGAAGTAATGCTTCCATGACTTCCAACTTGTAGTGAGTTGTAATTATGTAAGTTCTTAGGTGAATAGTTGTACTAGCTATTTTTAGTAATCCAGATCCACCATTCTCGGATCTAGAAGTATCATGTACTCCTATATATGTAATGTTTGTGAGATCAATAAAATATACCGTGTTTGGTGTTTTGTGTTTAATATCTCTCTATTTTCTCTCTATTTTCTAACATGGTATTAGAGCCAATTCTAGTTGATTCATTCACGAGAGGGTCAGGAAAATGTGAGAGAGCCTTGAATTTCATTCCTCTCCAAATAAATAGGAGACCTATTGTGTGGAGTGTTTGTGTGAATAAATTTATGTTTATGTGTAAATTTATTCAATGTATTTGAGCTAGATTGGATTTAGTAAATTCTTTGGGGCTTTACTGATCTATGTGCTTGTTTTTACAAATGTATCCTCCAGAAACATTATTCTTTCTGCTCGTGAGCTACACTGTCGTTGTTGGAGGCAGATTTGTGTAGAAGATGGCTTGCAACAAGAAATAATTTGTAGAACAGTCGAGCTCGCAAGACGACTTGCAACAAACATAGTTTAGATCATTTTTTTCTTGGAACTAGATCGACGGGAAGCAATGGCTGCCATGTGTAACAACCCTCCCTTGTGTGTTAGACTATGTAAACCTAAGCTAAGAAAAGCTAG